>NMUG010001020.1:0-19263 GCA_002855965.1 Monotropa hypopitys
TATATATTAAAAATCTAGGTTCGGATCGGGTTTCGGGTATTTTAGACAATATTTTTCGGATCGGTGAAAAACCCGATCCGAGCCCCGATTGGTTCGGGTACAGATGGCAAATTTAAAATCCGTGCGGGTTTCGGATTGGGTTCGGATCGGTGGTCACAGTTCGGGTTCGGATCAGGTTTACGAAAAACCCGAGCCGATCCGACCCGTTGCCATCCCTAATCCAGCTCAACCCTGTTGAGCTTGGTAATGTTCCTTAAACAGCCCAACTCTGGCCTAAGTTACAAACCTCTGAGATCCAGCTCAGGACCCCTCATCAGTACTCCCATTCTTTCACTCAGATAGGAGGAGGTCATCTCAGAGGGAGAATATCTTCGTAGTTAGGTGATAGCTGTCAATTTGAGTGCACATGCGAGCATTTAATGAAAATGACTAAGGTCACATCATGGCCACGTGGCTGCTTTCGGACGGTTCATTGTGAGAGAGTTACACGGTTTAGATTAAATGATGACTCCAATTCTGAAATGGTCCCTAATAGCTCATATCGCTTCATTTTAGGGGAGACTGCAACACCTTTTCCCTAGCACACATTGCTTCACACATCTCCAGGAGTCGCTTGAGAGTTCTATTCCTTTCCCTTAGGTACGTCCCTTTCCATTGCTCTTACTAGTCTTGAAATTCCTCCATTTATGATGTTTGAACGCAATCCTTTAGCGACTGGAGCGGTAGCAAACCCCATCATATCAGAAGGGGATACAGAAGAGGAGGAATCCTAAATCGGTCGAGGTATGAGGGCCTTGGTGGGAGGGGACCTTAGCCCCGATGAAGGGTTAACTAGTATGCCTGGAAAACGTAATGAGGACCCTACCCACCAGACTCAATCTTACCCTCGACTAAAGTTTCAATGCTTTGTCCTTTACTACTACTCTATCCTTACCTCTGCTGACTTGTTAAATATCCGCCATAGATTTCAAATTCCCAATGCCATTCTCCTTAGGGTTCTAGGTCCCGAGGAGAGAGCTTGTAATTGCTCTCCCAGTGAGATTTGCATTTATTATGATGCCCTAGATGCTGGTCTTAGTCTTCTTTTTCCAAAGATAGTTAGGCAAATTCTATCTAAGTTTGGGCTTGCTCCTAGTCAATTCGCCCGAAATAGTTATAGGCTACTTCTCAGTTGTGCCGTTATGTGGTTGGCATGTCAAATGGTCACACCCCACTAAGGGTTTCGACCTTCTGTAATCTTTTTATGGTAAAAGAGGTACCCCATACTGTCGATTGGTGGTATTTTTTCAAGAGACCCGACACCCCCTCCATGATTGGCAAGCTGTCTTCCTCAGTCAAGGAGTGGAAGGATAAGTTCTTTTTTGAAAGCGGCTTTAGATAGGAATTCTTGAGCTGGGATGATGACCATTCTTCCTGAGTCTAGAGGAAATGGGGAATTCCTTTGGTATAGTGTAAGTGTTATCTTACCTTGATTTCTTAGCATTAGCCTTCACTTAATACTCTTCAGACCGTAATGTTTTTGTGCAACCCGACTGAAAGTGTTGATATTAGAAAAGGAGGTTGACGAAGTTGCGTGTGCTAAAGTGTATGACATTTGCGAGCCTGACCAACTCATTACCTCATTGGGACTTACAGCCCATCTTCTTGGTCCAGACATTGGAAGTGATGCCTTATCCCTTGAAAGAAGTACTCGAACCTTCGCACTTTTATGGAATTTGTCTTTAACATAATTTGTATTCCATGTTTTCCACATTGAAGGAGTGATTGAAGAAGAGATGCCCCCTAAATCATCTAGGTTGAACAAGGAAGCTTTATTTAAGCTCCGAGTTGAGAGGGGTACCCCAGCCCAAGGGCAGGTTGCTAATAAAAAAAGAAAAATAGGGATGGGGATACTAGCACCTTTGTCGACTTTCCTAGAGACCCCACCATTCCCCCACCGAGCTTGATCCCTCATCTTCCTCCTATTGTTGGGACGAAGAGGCCAACTGAGGAAACGAGACCTCTTCTCCCCTCTGAAGCCAAACTGAAGAAACAAAGGCTGATTCCTTCTATCCAGGGGAAGAGGAGAGAGGACCGGGGCGAGGGCATTTAGACAGGAGACGGCAGACCTATGGTCCTTTTTGACGGCGATCATGCTCGGGATAAAGCCATGTGCATGCCCTCAGAAGCTAACCTAAATTACCTTGATGCATGCCCTACCTCCATTACATGTGATGAGTTTGTGGTGGAACTGAGCAATGTATATATTATCCCGCATCCCTTTCTCCCATGTCCAGCCTCACTGGATGACCATTCTATTCTTTCACCTGTAGGTTTTCGTGAAGGGGTATTTCATTGCTCAGGAGGCTAGCAAGTCCTCCAACCAACAAGAAAGGCTGATAAGAAGATTTAAGGCCTTCAATATGACATCTGTCAGGCTACTTCTGAGAAGGATGTTGCTCTTCTTGCCTAGAAGAAGACTGAACAAGAGTTGAAAAGTTTGAAAGACGATAAAAGATACTGCGAGGAGAGGCAAAGGTCAGTGGAAGCCCTTAATAAAAAGTTGGTCGCTAATCTTGACAAGGCTGCGGGTGACATGGCCTCCTTACTAGTCGAGAAGAAGAACTCCAAGAAGGATCTTGTCAGTGCCCTTAAACAGACTATAGAAGTGTTGGCACACCTGAATGAGGCTCACCTACAAAAAAAAACACTCCGTAGAAGTTACATCGAGTTACTTCAAAGGTTTTGAAGAGATGCACTGCTAGTGCATCAAGAAGTACACGAATATTGACTTCAACATCTAGATTTTTGAGGTAACTCTGGATGAGTCCTCTACTGTCGGTGAAGGTAACGACAAAGCAAAAAGATATGTCAGCTCTAAGGGACAGAGTGCTCTGCTCATGATTCAAGGTGATCAGTTGTGCAGACCGTTGCTGATAGGATGATCAGTTGCTGATGCTATTATAGTTGAGACTGCTACTGAATTGTCTAAACCTGACAATGTTATTATATTTGAAATGTTGTCGCATTCTCTAAGTCTGACAGTGTTATGTTTGAGCTCGTCCCTCCAAATGAGGGTTAATTTAGCGATGTCATCTGTTGTTTTCATAGCTATTTTGTTTATTGTAATCTACGAATCTTTCTCGTATTTGGCTAAAGAATGTTTCCCGTGTGCCTTAGCAATTTCTATCCAAGATGAATGTTTTCATTATAATGCTTGATGGCCTCCTAGAAGCTTTGGAGCCATTCTCTATGACTTAGCTGTGTTTTATTGTGGCTTGGCATTATTTTATTATTGTACCTTAGCACTTTTGTTTATTATACCATAGCACTTTATAGAGTGTGTTGTACCTTAGCACTTTTTTTGTTTAGTCTTAACATTCTTGTTTGATGTGCCTTAGCAATTTTGTTTGTTTTTGCCTTATCACTTTTGTTTGTTTTGCCTTAGCACTTTTGTTTGTTTTGCCTTAGCATTCTCGTTTGTTGTGCCTTAGCACTTTTGTTTGTTTTGCCTTAGCATTTCTGTTTGATGTGCCTTAGCATTTCTATTTGATGTGCCTTAGCACTTTTGTTTGTTTTTTCTTAGCATTTCTATTTGCTGTGCCTTAGCACTCTTGTTTGTTTTGCCTTTTTTTTTTGAAAAGATAAATATTATTGATAAATAATTACAAAAGCACCAAAACACAATATAAGACTACTCGACCAGGCGAATGGCCTCACTGGGAACTTCAGACAACTGGACCACTCAAAGATAAAACTGCCCCAACTATGAAGAGAACACCGCCACTGCAAATCACCACCAGCCCCTCATAATTACCTCTCGAAATTGCAAGAGCCAAACCGCCAATGTTACAAGACCTCACTCTAGTCTAGATCTACATCAATCACGAACAGCTCCTCCAGGAACCATACGAGCTCCAATCAATTGAAAAACCAGGCTAAAACCACCAACGCCAAACAGCCCGGCCTTCTTTCACCATCTAGAGATAAGCTTCTATGTTTGAAAGTTTAAGATTCTAGATCTAAGAAAAATCTAACCAAAGTACTTGTTTTGAAACAGGAGCCTCCGATTTGAACAACCAGCACTTGATACTTGAACAACAGCCTTTACCTGGGATGGAGCAAGAAGAAACTGCTGACGCTCAAGCCGGACACCTACCTGCAAATGCCATCCTCACTCCTGCCAGATCTCGGATCAAATCGTTGACTGAATAAGGACGAAGGTCCAGCTTTGCGAGGGCCCAGAGGGAAGCCCTGAATATTGCTGCCTCAACCATCTCCTCACCTTGATTTTTAATATCGTCGGATCTGAATGTAATATTGTTTCGAGATAACCATATGTACCAAATCACCGCGAAGAAAAATATCCGCCACATAGACCTCTCAATTCGTTTGAGAGGCATAGACCACCACCATTCAAAGCACATCCGTATATTTTGCGGGCCTGCCCACTGCACATTCCACCTTCTGAGCATTGATGTCCAGACCGCCCAGCTTGTTGGGCACAATAGCAGTAAATGGTATGTCGATTCTAACTCTGCCTTGCACAGCACACATTTTTTATCTTGAGAGCTTAGAGATTTGATTCGCCTGTGTGCTATCATTTGTTTTGAAGCAATAGCATCCTGTAAAACAAGCCATCCAAATGTTTCGACCTTAGGAGGGGCCAGGCTTACCCATATTGCCCCAAGCGAAACCGAGTCCGATATAAGATTCTCGTGAAGTTGATCATACATTAGCCTTGTGGAGTATGAACCATCAATTGACCATTTCCAAAGTAGTGAGTCGGTTCCCTCCCTGAGAGGAGGCCAACTGACCAGCCTTTGCTTAATGTTCTCCCACAGATCCTCTTCCCATACGAACAGTCTTCGTCTAAACTCAATTATTCTCTGATCGTTCCTCAAAAAGGGCGATATTACCTCGGCCAGGGTAATGTTTTTGTGTATTGCCAAAGAGTACAGTCTCGGAAAATCCTCCTTTAGTGTGTTCATCCCTGACCATAGGTGATGCCATAATAATAAGCGGTTGCCAGATACAATTCTCCACTTGAAGCCCTTCAGGATAGCATTTTCAGTATTTACATCAGTATTTGGTAAGCCACCAATATCTCCCCATATGCTAGATGGAGATCTGTTGACTGGCAGTGCAGGCCAGCGCTCCTCATTAGACTTATGGTAGATAGACTTGATAAGCTTAACCCAAAGGGAGGAATCCTCGTTGTGAAATCTCCACCACCACTTTGCAAGAAGAGCCACATTGTGTTTTACTAGGCTCTTGATCCCCAGACCACCACGCTTTTTAGAAGCGCATAATTTACTCCATCTAACCAGGTTGATTTTCTTGGCTGGGCCTACTCCACTCCATAAGAAGAATCTCTGCATTTTTTCAATTCTCTTTGCAACAGCCTTTGGAATTTTAAAAATCGACATCTAGAAAATGGGGAGGTTATTCAAGGTCAATTTGATCAGCGATAATCTCCCTGCCAGGGATAGAAATCTCCCCTTCCATTTTGACTTCTGTTTGGTGTGCCTTAGCACTTTTGTTATAAATGATCATGATACAAACATTGCAAAATGATAAATGGATGCTACTCCCAAAAATGAAACAAGAAAATGCAACAAGGATTCTACTTGCATTTACCAGAATTTCCATAGCAAATATTATTGAACAATTCATCATAATAGTGCTTCTTATTCTGAACAAGAAATTGAGATAAGAGAAAAAGAAAACCAGATCCAATTCATTTCCATGCCTTGGCAATAGTTTAACTATTATAGAGCAAGCAAATTTTAAAATACTATTTCTTATTTGTAGTGCTTTTTTAAGTGCTCAGCATTCCAGGGGTTAGGAAGCTCTTTTCCCCTTAGGGTAGTTAGCCTGTAGGCCCCCACTTTTTAGTGCCTTAGCACTCTGTAAGGACCTTCCCAATTTGGATGCATTTGTTTCACCTTTTTCCATGTGGGGTCTATTTTTCTTAGCATTAGGTCCCCTATTTGGAATGACTTCGGTTCAACCCTCACACCATGGTACTTTACCATCCTCTATTGATAAATGGCAGCGTTGCGGCTTTGTCCCTCTTTTCTTCAGCCAGGTCCAATCCTCCCTGATCTCTTCCTCATTTTCAGCTAGGTCCAATGAAGCAGTCATGTAATTAAGGAGCTCTACTTCAATGGGGACCACAACCTTTGCGCCAAAATCCATAGTATACAGAGTTTCCCCAGTAGCCGTTTGAGGGGTTGTATGAAAGGCCCATAACACGGAATATAATTTATTAGACCAGCTACCCTTGGCCGACATCAATCTTCTTTTAATGCCTTTCTTTATTTTCCTATTACTGACTTCAGCTTGACCATTGGCCCTAGGATAGTCCTTGGATGTGTAGTGTATATGGATTGCTTTTGAACTACAGAATTCCTTGAACTCTGAGCTGTCGAACTATTTTCGAAGGTCAACTACCAATACCCTAGGGAGCCCAAATGTATATATAATATTCTGTCAAAGGAAAGAAATCGTTACCTGAGATGCAATTATAAAGAGAGCCCTAGCCTCTACCCACTTAGTGAAGTAATTAATTGCAAGCACCGCATTTTGCTTCTAGTCTCTCCCCTTCGGGAGGGGTCCGATCAAATCCATTAACCACTGAGCGAAGGGCCATGGCCCTTCCATCGGGCTCATTTGGGTTGGAAGTCTATGTGAAATGTTCGCAAACCTCTAGCATGTGTCAAACTTCTTGACCAGCTCGGTACAGTCGCTTTGCATTGTCGGCCAATAATACCCAAGCCTTATAATCTTGTGGGCTAGAGTCCTCCCTACTGGTGAGAACCATAAGATCCTTTATGAACCTCTTCCATGGCTCTGTCTGCCTCTACCTTGGTTAGGCACCTTAGGTAGGGTAAGGAGAAGCTCCTCTTATAGAGAATGTTTCCCATCAGGGAATACCTTGCTGCTCAGATCCTTAACTTTCTAGCCTCAACCTTATATGATGACATCGTTCCTGCTTTGATATACTTAACAATTGGGTCAGCCCATGAATCAAAATAGTCCATCGCCAGGACCAGAAGGCCAATCTTATTTATACTTGGCATTTTCAACAGCTGGACCAATGTTCCCCTTGGTAACAACTCTTCCGTGTCCATGGACACTTTTGATAGCAGACCAACTTCGTATGTTTTCAACTCTCAAGATTTGGGAGTTTGAGAACTCAAAAAAATTATCGGTGAGTTGCTCAACTACGCGTAAGTACTTTCCCATAGATTGATCTTTTTCCTCAAACTCTCCTAGCTCCAGGGATTACTGGATGTGCCAATCAGAGGTATCAGGGTTATAAAGAGCTCTCTTAAGAGGCAAATCTATTAAAATACTGATTGGGTGAGTCTGGAAATAAGGCCTTAGCCTCCTTGCAACTGTCACTACTGCAAATGCCACCTTCTCGATATTTGGATATCTTGCCTCCGTTCCCCGCAAAGCCCTACTAGTGTAATAGATTGGGTGATGCAAGTCCACGCACATTCTCAACTAACCTGAGAGTGTCATCACTATGACCACACTTGCAATCCAGCTCGGATACTACACTTTCCAGATAGAACAAGCGCATATAATCTTCTCCACTTCTTCCACAGCTGCCCTATTTTTATCGGACGCGAATGACCTCTTCTTCTGCTTTATCGTCTTGCAATCTGGGTTCACAGTCAAATGGTGGGTTATGATCCTTGAACATAGAAACTAAATGAAATATAAAAGCTGTTCAAACGCAATAGCAAAGGTATATTAGTACTTCAAAAGTCACTACAAATTAGTCACTACAATTATACAAGCATTTTCAGCCAATTTTTGTCTCAACATCAACAACAGAAGCAATGGCAGAAGCCTCAAAATTTTCCTGGCCTTGTTGGGCATCAGAACTCTCGAGGGTCGTAGCAACATCCATGGTATCATTAGCATGGTCTGAAGGTTCCTCAGCTATAGTTGACACTTTTTCAGTACCTTCCTCACCTTTTTCAGTATATTCTTCATCATCCTCAACAACAATGAGGATATCAAGAGATGCGTCCTCCACATCCGGTACATCGATGGTTATCCCAATCTCATTAGGCACCGAATGAAAAATGGAAAAGTCGAGGTCAGTGTAATAGGCAGAGGCAGCCTCTCGAAACATGTCAATACCTTCATCGAAGTAGTGCTGAATCCTCTATTGGAAGTTGTCTGACTTGACCATCGATGCAGCTATATCCACCTTAAGATCATTCTTGATCTTCTCAAACATCTCAGATGCCAGGTATTCCTTAATAATTTTTCCTCGAGCAGCTTCAAGGACTTCAGATTGTTGGGCTTTGAGAGACATAATTTTATTTTCCCAGTCCTTGGATTTAGCCTGGGACTTCTCGGTAAGCTCTTTGTTCAGCTTCAACTCATCATTGGCCTTATCCAACACTTGGTTTGTAACGACTCGGATTTCTAAATTCATTTTAAATTCAATATATCGATATTTTCGTCGTCAAGTCCCTTGAGATGTTTCGAAATACCTATAATCATCGTATGTCGCTTAGAGTAAGCCCGGGTGAGTTGGAAATCCCCGGCATAACGTTTGTTGTTGGTTGACCGTCCGGATAATCCCTTAATCGCTTCAAATTATTGACGACCTAATACGTTTTCCAAATCAGAAATTGTTATTCATGAAAGTCGTAGAGAATTCAATTACGAATCCAACGCAACTTGAATCGTCTCAATCGGAGTTCGAACGAAGAAGTTAGGCCCAAAACTCTCCAACAGCTGTTTTGGTAAAACTGCTGTGCATAGCGTAACCGGTTAGGGTTTTGGAGCGTAACCGGTTAGGGATCTCTCTCTATGAGTTGGAGGAAACAACCGCGCATAGCGTAACCGGTTAGGGTTTGGAGCGTAACCGGTTACGGTTACGCGGAAGGCTTAAATGAGGGGCAGTTTGGGGCTTTCACTAGGGGCCCTATATAACCATTTTGTCCGAAATTTTGGGTCTTCCTCTTCATTTGGAACCCTAATATCCTCTCTCTACCTCCCTCTCTCAACTCTCTCTCCCTTCTCTCTTCCATCTCTCTCAATCCATGAAGATTCGGAAGAAACGCGAAGGTTTAACGTTGTTGAGCTTGCTCTCCTCTACGCGATGATGGGCACGGATCGTTCCCGATCGGTAAGTTTTTCTTTCTCCTCCCAAGTCTATTTCTCTTGATTCCATGGAGTTAGGTAGCTCATTTGTGATTTTGGTCTTAGGAAACGTTGTTGTACGTGCGGAGAGCTTCGCAACGGTGGGCATGGTACATTTCGGCGGTCATGGACTTTTCCGGCGAACTTTCCGGCAAAGAGCAATGGAGAGGCGGTCTTGAGGAACGTCGTAGAGGGTGAGGAGATCTACGCATTGGCGGTGTTGACTTGCGGCGACATTTTCCGGTGGCATTCCGGCGGCATTCCGGCGATTTCTCCGGTAGGTGGATTCTTGATTCCTATCAAATGTGTGTGTGTGTGTGTGTGTGATTCTCGTGTTCTTACTTAGTTTCCTCTAAAATTATGATTGTGTAATACTTGGGTTTAGGTTGGGAATCCTACGGTAAAATCATGTGAATTTGGATTAACGTCATGAGTGTTGATTTATGAATATGTGATTAGTTAGTCACCCATAAATTCATGGATGCCACATGTTCGATAAAATGACTTAACATATCATAAATGGGTCTTTGGGAGGATTTGACCTCGTTGAATGTGACATAAGACTTGGGTTGTGTCGCGATGGGGTGAGTGTTACAAAGTTATGAATGTGGACCCCTTAAGGTAAACCGTAAATGAAAGGGTGGTGACGTCACTTGATCGTGTTGGCCTCCCTTGGCGTCGCCAAGGTTAGAGGCATAAACTCCCCCATTGATACCACTTGGTTTTGTTGGAGTTGGCATTGAATTTGATGATCAACTTAGAAAAGAGGACATTGTGGTTAGTACTTCTTGACGTGGTCAATGTTAAGGTCGAAAGGTGGGAAAATGACAATCCGTCTAAAATACCAAACGAACTCTCAATATTGAGAATGTGCCCTACGAGGGCTACTCATGCCAAATCTTGAACCTATCACTTAAGAATGAGTTTGGATTAATGGCCTTGGTTAGGCTTTATAACAACGATAAGGAAGAACGTGGGTTAATGGCCATGACTAGGCTTGGAAATAATGATGAAACGCTGGAATATGAACTAAATTGGAATGATAACCCACATATCAAATGATAAAGAAAACCCATTCGCGTGATTTTTCGGAATGGTGTAGTTTTGAAAGAAAACCCATTCGCGTGATTTTTCGGAATGGTGTAGTTTTGAAAGAAAACCCGTTCGCGTGATTTTCGGAATGGTGTGGTTTTGAAAGTAAACCCATTCGCGTGATTTTTCGAAATGGTGCTATTGGAAACAATGATAGGAAATTTATAACTTACGACATTCGTGTGATTTTTCGGAATGTTAAGGCATTCGCGTGATTTTTCGGAATGCGGGATGGTCGCTCCATCCGCGACATTGTGCACAATGGGGGTAGCGTAGCCCTCCCAACGTTACTTGGGGAATGATGGATAGAAAAGGATGGTGTGTTACCGGAGCCACCATGCCGGACCAACCCTATTAATGTTGTATAAATTAAAATGATATGATTCAAACATTAGTCGCGTACTTTCGGACTGATTGAAATAATACAGTTGAAATATTAGTCGCGTGCTTTCGGGCTAATTAAAATAATTTGGTTGAAATATTAGTTGCGTGCCTTCGAACTAATCGAAATAAGCTAAAGAAAAGGAAAGTAAGGAATATCTCAAGTATCTAGTATGATATATGAATCCAACACTTAACGATAAGAATAGTTGGCATGGTTCGCAACGTGAGTTCGGATTGGATATCTTAGCACGGTACTAGTTTGGGATCCTTAGTAGAACCTTAGAGTGGTTGGACTTTAGTTGCTTCAGTCGGGCTTGGGAGGTTGTGCCCTTTTGCATTCATTTGAGGTTACGGTTTGGGTTAGACACATTTGTTGACGATATGCCTTTGCCCCTGTTGTCTTGCACTGGGCTTACACTACGTGCACTTTAGTTCCTTTACGGTCCTTGTACCTTGACCGTGGACCCCTTGCCCTTGGTAGAGCGTTAGTTGAGACGATTCGAGAGTGTGTTGGATTAACCTTTAGGCTTAGCACCTTTTCTTCCCTTGCGTTTGAGGAGGTTAGTTGACGGACCTATAGTTAGGTCGCCCTTTACTGCTTTGTGTTGCCATCTCTCTCTTGCTTTACTACTTGTGTTTCTCTCTACAGCTTTACTATTGTTGTGCTTACTCTGTACAGTCTCTACTTGTGCTGGCCCTCCTAGGAATGCACCACCCGTGCATGTTTGGTAGTGGTCAGGAGTTTATCTACTGAGCCGTGGTATGCTCAGACCTTTGTGGTCCCCCCTACAGGTAGTTGCAGGGACTTGGGGATATTGTTGAGCTTGGAGCTTCGTCAGCTTTCGGGTTTTCAGGGTTCGTTGCAGCAGGTTTTACTTGGTCCTTTGTTGACTCCCGAGGGTGGGATGTACCCTCACTTTCTCCTTTCCGTTCAATACAGTTGTAGCCGTTTGGCATTTATTTTAGCTTCCGCTTTTCAAATCATATTGTATTATATTGTATCTGGAAATGTAATGAGAACAGAATGGAATGGGTAGATACTACAAGTGATGTTTCCCCTGTTTTTATTTAAACGGTTTTCAAAAAAAAAATGGTTTGAAAATCCGGGGTGTGACATGGTTAAGAGAGGAAAGACTTGCGACAACGGCATCCCGAGCGACAGTCAGCTCGTCTATTACAACATCAGACGACTCCTTAGAAAATTTAATTTAAGCAAGCTCCCTACTCAGAGTTACATTATTAGTTGTCAAATTTATGTTGGAAGTCGCCAAGATAGCTTTCTCATTGGACATCACGGTCACTTGTTTGCCCAGGAATTCCATTCGAATTATGGCCTATACATTAAAAACATGTCACAAAGAGCACAAGAAGTAACATGTGAAAGAAAGTAAGGAAAAAGCCCTGTAGTTAGCTCGAATAGACCTTCCTTGTAAAGGTCTACGGGATCAGTTGCATACATGACCCTGATATCAGCGGGCTGAGCAAAATGCCTCATCCTCTTTACTGTCACGTCAGATTCAATGAGATCTGAGATACCATAATCATGTTTGCGCAAAGGAGCTCCTCTCCCAACATTAGCTTGGGTCAAGGGAACAACAGGGACACGAGCTGGAGGGGGAGAAGATTCGACCATGGGTTTCTTTCCCGCGACTTTGTCAAGGACAACATCAGATGGCGGAGCATTTTTCTAAGGAGAGGCTCCGCCTTCCCTTAAAACAATCCCCTTTCTAGGGACAGTGGTACCCAGGAGAGCTGGGATGTCAGCATCCTTGTCCTTAGTCCTCTTTCACTTCAGAGGATGCCTGGGGATCCTTGGCGTGGCTTGTTGTTGCTGTTTTGACATTTCTGCAAAAAAAGAAACCAAAATGATCAGGTTAGAACTTCACCTAAATAAAGCAAATGTTGCCTCTGAGGAATGTTACCTCTTTCAAGAGCAATGACCTTGTTACCAACTTCAGGTCCCAAAAGATGAGTGGCTAAGGATTTGGAGGAGACGAGAATGGAGTATTTATGGACAGAATGGCCTCAGGCTGTAGTTACATCCTCCCTTTTCTTCTCAGACACGGTCACACATTCCCAACCTGTGGCACAAGAAAAACAAGGAGAAGTCAAAATAGTAATCAGTAAAAACACATTCAAAAAAAGAATACCTCGGAAAAGATCAAAAGCTCACTCTCGACAGAGGGGAAACCACATTGCCCGAAAATGAGAAAGCTCTTCTCTTCTCAGGAAAAAAACTCCTAATTCAAACTTTCGACAAAAAAGAACTTATCTTACCAGGATTTGTTTGACGAGGGGAGGTATTTGACTAAGTCTTCTCCTTTGTCTCATTTTGAGTACCACCACCCATAAGTCATTGGGCTCTCTTTCAGATTGAAGAGGTTAAGAAAAACCCTTAGGGATAACAGAGATTTATCCCCGAAGAAGCGCTCCACAACATAGTGCACCCAACCAGAGTTCTCCAAGCATTGGGGGTCAGTTGCCCTGGTGCCAACCAAAAATGTGCGAGAACTTCCCTAACTACAGGAGGGATGTGGATCCGTAGACCCTCCTCCAAAGCCCCAAGATATACGCAAGCCTCTCCAAGGGTATTGGAACAGGCACTCTCGCCCTGACGAGGGACGCGAAGCAGTACGTTTTTAGGGATGTCATACTTATGCCTAATTAGCTCCAAGTCGGAAGCAGAGTTGGAGGATTCATAATTCCAAGCTACGAATTCATCTTCGGGCCTGGAGTTCCTAATGGGGCGAGCTGCTATAGGCTCTTCCCTCGAAGCTAATAATCTTGTGGCCTCCCATCCCATAAGGGGGGCAACCTCCATGTCTGTTTCGACATCTTCCGCCATAGGAGGAGGGGCAATCCTCTTACTAGAACTTGCCATTAGCAGACCTAAAATCTGATGACAGGAGTAGCAAGGGAGGGTGAAGAAGTAAGAGGTAAACAATAGGGCGTACCTAAGAAGGTCTTGTGAGAACTCTAAACCACAGAGATTAGGGACAACGCTTAAGGGCAAAGGCAGAAGGTTCCCGTTATGCATAGGCAGAGCGAAATGAGTGAAGGACAAACGGTTCAATTTCCTCCTTGGGAAGTCAAAAAGGCCTAACGGTCGAGATCGAAAGAAATGTTTTGGGAAAAAGTGCAGGAATCACAATGGACGACACGTGGCCCCTAACACTTAATGCGCATGCATAACGAGGGAGGCTAACCGTCAGTAAAAAACGTTTGTTCCTGGCCTCTCGAGCCAATGAGAAGCCCAAAAATAAGGGAGCAGCTGATGAGGGAAATAGATCAGTAGGTCAGCTCAAATTCATACTTGGACGTTACCTCGGGTCCGACCTCTAAGTATGTCCGACCTCCAGGTAGGAGCTCAGTCATGACCAGAACAGACCATGCTAGACAGTAGAGAAGGAAGAGGCTATGTCGTGATCTATTGTGTACTTCACAGAAGGCACACGGAAAGGTTCCGTTAAGGGAGCATAACTAAATCTCCGCACAGTCATCCGAGAATATCGAAATAGATTCACACGCATAAGGAAACTACCGTTTATGGTTACGATGCTTAAGAAAACAGAGAGAATGCGCCCTAAACTCTCAGAAGTGGCGGCTAGGGTTAGAAGGGTTAAGCTACAAGGTATATAAGAAAAATAAAGGTAAATGACGGAGGTATGTACTCATAATTCACTCACTTTTCTATAGTTCCTCTCTCTCGGAAATATACTTACTTGATCGTTGAAAGCGGTTCCGAGACACGATCCTCTCTTCCATTCTGTGTTTCTGGATCGTTCCCTTGTAGGTAATGGCACTCCAAGGACATGAGTCAAGTACGGATTCTAAGCGATTCTCTAACAAGACGATCTTTGCTGAAAACTGATCCATCAATAGGCTTCTTCAATTATTTTCTATCTCAATCTAAATCCTTTTTCTCTCTCTTAATAGTAAGAGAGATAAAAAGATAGATTTTGACCCACTTTTTTATAGAGATTTGCTAAGAAAAAAATTATTAGGAAGAAAGCGAGAGATAGTGCATCGAGATCTAGAATAAGTAAACTATTTTTTTCTTACACTCTTGGTTGCATGAACGATATAAAATATTAAATTCAAGTCAATTTAACTCTTATGTCCAATCAAAAAATAAAAATAAAAATGGTCAAGCAAATAGGATTGAGATAGAATGAATTGTAATTTTACCTGGACGATGCCCAAAAAAGAGCTGCTCCAACCATGTTTTGCAGCGAGTGGGACGATGGCCACGGACATCACAACTCTATCCGCGTTACAAAGGCACATGACGCAAGCCAGTAACGCCACCATTTTAAACCTCTCCGGCACAACGAATTTACCTTCTTGCCCTATCCCTCCAACATGAAATTCCCTATCTACCCCATCCGCCGTACATCTCAACACCAATCCTTCCATCCACTCTGCTCTTTTTCTTCTGCCGATCCTCTCTCCACCTAATGATGATACATTACCACATTTTGAACCAATAGGTTGAAATCCAAAATGGGTTCGCTTGAAACCAATCGAATTAAACTGATTTTTGAAGAAACATGAAGATTTTGGATTGGATGAGAAATGAAGAACAGATTTAGTTGGACTAATGGCCGCCATGAGAGAGAGAGAGAGAGAGAGAGAAGTCTTGAATGTAATTATGCGTGAAATGCTATATGAAAGCTCTTTAAATGAACCATTAGTTTGTGTAAATAGCTAAATTAAAACTGGTGTTTTGGTGATGATAAATAGTAGGGTATGTTCGCCAGATTTGGATTAGAGAACGGCAAAAGATACGGAAGTGTTTTCCACTGTTTTAGGTTGGTGAGAGCTGAGATTTGATAATGTAAATCAGACCTGACAAGTTAAGCTGGGACACCTAGGACAAACAGGACCCCCAAGCTCATGTCCAAAGAAATAACTAAAAAGTTGCAACTCAATAAGTATTAAAGAATTCAAGGATTATCAGAATATTACCGAATTCAACCTGATCACTATCTATATCTTATATATAACAGGTTCGAAATCCCTAAGAGAGAATAGACTGGTAACCTAATTTTCTTTAGAAATTTCCAAATTTTAATATAACAATCTACTGACTTGATTGTCGGAGTGTCTTTGACTGACATCATACTGGTGTCCTTTTAAGTCATTTCTTTGCAGATCATGTTGAGTCATCGGAAACTGCTTCATAAGTTGATGTCATCTGTGGGAAATTATTAAAATCCCATTACGGTGAATAATTTCTTGATGGTTGAGATAAGATAAATGTCTTACATACCAAACAACATGTGTGGTCAAAATTGCCAGAACTCTAATACCCAAAACCTGACTGGGAATAATCAAGGAGGACCACTGGCGCATACGCCGGAGGTATTTGCTTACATGCAATAGCAAATCGGAACACTCACCCAACTTTGAGAACAAAATTAAGCAAAATGACGAGTTATGTACCCATGGGTGCGTGAAATCTACAATCACCACCATCAGGAGAAAATGGCCAGCAATCACGAAGGGATAAATGAAGGACATGGTAGCAGTCAGACTAAAAGAAGTCCTTATGAGAGGGGGAAACAATCAAGTGAAAGGCCCAAGGATAATATTCTGGTTGTCATGCAAGTCCAAATCAATGCTATGAAAAAATAGTTCAAGAACAGTGCTTGCATCACAGTGGAAGAACCAATTCAAGACACACATTTCCCTTTCACTTGGGAAATCTTAAATCTCTCTTTTCCCCCAAAGTTTAAAATGCCGACATTCGATACGTTTAGTGGAGCTAAGGACTCAATGGACCACCTCGAAACATAAAATTTAATAATGTTCCAATGTGCGCCATACACCATCATGTGTCGAGCATTCCCCACAACCTAGAATGAAATGCTCACATGTGGTTTAATAGGTTGAAGCACGGAAGCATTTCCAACTTCAAGGAGCTCAGCCAAAAAACTTTGTTGCATATTTTATTACTGGTCAGAAATACAACAAACCTCTCACCTACGTCCTCACGATCAGGCATGGGAAGAAGGAGTCCATACAAGACTATACTCATCGGTTCACTAAGGAATCAATGAAGGTTAAAAATGCTAACAACGCACTTTGCATCCAAGCTTATATCGTTGGTCTATGGTCAGGAACTCTTGTTTTACCTGACACAAGATCCACCTCAGATCATGGATGAGATATTGCTCCGGGCTCAGAAACATGTTAACGGAGAGGATGTCTTGGGTGCAAAATGCTCCATCGATGAAAACTTAGAGTCATTGGCATCTATTCCTCTGGCCATCATTGTCAGTGGGACAAAAGAAAGAAAATCTGATCAAGGGTTTTTGGAGGGGATCAAAAGATCAAGAACAAGCTTGTCAAGGAGAGTAGGAGCCCCCTGGAGAAAAATGAACATTACACCCCGCTCATAGCTATAGCCGAACACATTTTGAAAAATTTCCATGATGATGATATTGATCTAAGGTGGTCGGCCAAGTTATGCTCAGCTCTTGAGAAAAGGGACAAAGATAAATATTATAGGTTTCACCCTGACCATAGTAACAATACGAATGATTGCATTGATTTTAAAATTCAAATAAAAGACCCAATTTAGAGGGGTTGCCTGAGGTGTTTCATGGCAAACAAGGGGCAGAAAATCCAGAGATGTAATAATGATAGAATATATAGACTGAGCTCTAGATAAGAACACACCTAAGGGTGAAATCAAAACAATCCATGGAGGGTCTGTAGGAAGTGGTACATCCAATTTTGCTTTCAAGTCGCACCTCATACGGTCATATGCAATATCTATGTGGTGACTGGAACCTTTCTGGTGTCCACCTGAGCTCTGGATGGGCTGAGAACTGTGGAACACCTTCGAAATATTGGAGGCTAGCCTGTAAAGAAAGGCGAAGACCTGCTTGGCTCCTGCAACCAAAAAGGTAAGTTCCCACCGGTCGGTAGTGACCGAGAGTGGCCTCCGAAGATCAAGTCATTCGGGGAGCAAAAAGAGAATGCAGAAGGGCAACGTCACAGTATAAATGTGCCAAAAGCCCCTTAAATCATACCTTGATGTGGGTATTTATAGGGATGACCTGACTTGGAGCCCAAGGCAAGCGCGCAGGCGTATGTGAGGTGGTCCAGGTGCGTGACATCAGCCCTAACAATCTGTAATATTTGCTTGTCAGGATGTTACAAATGCCAGGACCATGTCAGCTAGGATACGGAAAAAACATGAGCTACTGGTCGCTGTCTGGATATCCAGTGTCAGCACTAGCATCCATTCTTTTCGTATCACTGCCGATGGTGGACCCTCCGGTATGTAGCTGGACCGATGAAGGTAAGTTGTATTTCCCTTGGGATAAGGGAGTACACACACCGCTTCTATGCCGACTACTAGATAAAGCCGGAGGTTTTGAAGGATGTCACATGGCCTGCTAGCCTGGATCCCTTGGGTTGTCCGGAGGTCTGCTTATCTACTGAAGGTCCATAGAACTGGACCCGAATGATTTTTCGATAATCTTCTTAGAAGAAGACTAAAGGGGTAAGTTACCCACACAATGACCCACTCGTGGTTCATATGGCATTTTACAATTGGACTATGAGGAGGATTCTTGTCGATTTAGGGAGCTCGACAGATATCCTCTTCCTCAAAACTTTTGACCAGTTAAAAATTGGTCAAGAAAGGCTAATGCTTGTGAGGTCCCCCTGATGGAAATTTTTGGATATTCAATGTACCCAAAGGGGTAAATATCCTTGACCATTACCATTGAACAGGAAGGAAGGAAAACTACCTTAATGGTAGATTTCGTGATGATAGATAGTCCATGTAGGTATAATTACATCATTGAAAGTACTTTTCTAAATAATGTGCAATCTGTCATCTCTACTTATCGTTTGAAGATAAAATTCCCTACAACAGATGGGTTTGGAGAGATAAAAGAAGATCAGAAAGCAGCTTGGGAATGTTACAACTGTTCTGTAAATAGAAAGTGGGAAACATTGACAACGGACAGTCTGGACAAAAAAGATATGGAAAAGCTATGCTAAGGCAAGCCCATTCAAAGCCTCAATGATATTGAGATGGAACCTGAGAATCCATGTAAAACAGAAAAGATAAGGTCAGAGTTAGATCCACAGATCCGACCTTACCTTAACTATTTCCTAAGTGAAAACATGGATGTGTTCGCATGGTCTCACGAATATATGTCAAGTATTGACTCAAAAATCATCTCTCATAGATTGATGGTCAGTTATGATTTCAAGCCAATTAAATCGAAGAAGCAAACCTTTACTCTAGAAAAGAACAAGTCTATAGCCAAAGAAATAGATAAACTAATTAAGGATGGGTAAATTATAAAAGTCTATTACCATGATTGGGTCGTCAATATAGTCATAGTGTAGCGACCCGTATTTTATAAAGTATTTTCCGAAAGTTAAATTCGTATTCTTGATTTGATTAGAACCTTAAATTAATTTATCTTAAAATCCTAGTGTGATTTTAAGGTGGTTGACCCCATATTATGGTAGAAAATTCAATTACGAATCCAACGAGACTTGAATCATGTCAATCGGAGTTCGGACGAAAAAGTTACGGCCAAAACATCCTAAAACCACCATAATCCCTCCCTACATTTCGATATGTGCAAACCTCTCTCT
>NMUG010001021.1:0-19258 GCA_002855965.1 Monotropa hypopitys
TAACTTGTCCAATTGGACAAGTTACAACTCAAATTGAACTGTAACTTGTCAATTGGACAAGTTACAGTCCAATGTAACTTGTCAATTCAACAAGTTACAGTGACCAATTGGACTGTAACCTGTCCAATTGACAAGTTACAGTGGCCAATTGGGACTGTAACTTGTCCAATTGGACAAGTTACAACTCAAATTGGACTGTAACTTGTCAATTGGACAGGTTTTGAGTTGTAACTTGTCCAATTGTACAAGTTACAGTCCAAATTGGACTGTAAGCTGTTCAATTGAACAAGTTACAACTCAAATTGGACTGTAACTTGTCCAATTTGATTGTAATTTGTTGAATTTGGGCAGATTACAGTCCAAATTGGACTGTAACTTCACCAATCGAACTGCAAATAACTAGGGTTACATATGTGTTCTGGATGAACAACAACAACGACGACAATGATTCAACAGAAGTTACAGCAATGAATACACTAAAAGATGAATACACTGAACGATGAAAACAAACTTGATATGTAACGAGTGAACAGCGATGAATACTCTGAACGATGAAATAGACTGACCTGAGCTTAAAGGTTGCTCGTCCATGGAGGAGGAGCTGAAAGGTTGCTCGTCGTCTCATCCATGGAAGATGAGCTGAAGTGTTGCTCCTTGTCGGTCAGTCGTCCAGCAACGCGGAAGAAATGTAGGGTTTGAAAAAAATTGACCTTATCGGTTAAATACTTAGGAGGGTAAAATTGGAAACAAAAAGAAACAGGACTAAAACCGAAATAAGTCTTTGGGCCGGGACCGGCCCAAAAGAACCCCTAAAATCTTTATGGTCTTATAGACTCGTGTATTTGATTCATATGTATATTTTAAAGTGTGTGTATAAAAATATAATATATATATAAACTTGCAGTTCGGTTCGATTAATCCTCAGTTTTTTAATAAAAAAAATTTGTCCAAACCAATACTCGCAATTTTTATTTTTGCAATCCGGGACCGAACCATTAATCCACGGATTTTATCCAAAACGTACAATTCGGCTCGGTTCGGACCGATCTCACAGTTTTTTTGGTTTTTGTCGCAGTTCTATACAAAACTACTCTATCAAAGAATAAATATGACAATGTAGGAGCAATATAAGGAGAGATGAAAGAGCTTCTTGAGACTTCTTTGAGTTTCATGTTGTGTAAGTAAGTGCTCAAGCCTCTTACATGCTTAAAGACCCTTCAATCCGAAATATGTCTATGACCATTTGGGGTTATTTTGGTCCAAGTTGTGTGGTTGATATTTAAAATTTGCAACAATCTTCACTGATCATTAGCTGACTGACATACCGTCCGGTATACTGAGTTGATTGCTATTGTCTTCTTTTTTGGATCAGAACTTACTCTATTTGATGTTGAGTTGACCGGTACGGGACCAATATTCTACTCGCTATATCGCTCAGTATACTGGTTGGCTACTGGTGGTGCTCTCAAAATATGTCTGTGAATGTAGCTTCATCTCTTTTTGCACACCTGTTATTTTAGACTAAACAAGAACATCATGGTTGAACATAAAACTGCTAAATACATAAAATATATTACTTGAAACATTAGATACTTATATTAGAGGTCTAAACAATTTTCATAAGAATTAATTTGAATGAAATAAGAATAAGAATAAATTGAAATTATTTTCATACTACACAGAATGAAATAAGAATAAGAATAAATTAAAATATTTAAAATAAATGAATATATAATTTGTATGAATAATTTATACGCAAAAAATACGAGTCCTTACAAATTTAATATTTTGTATGGATATTAAGCACATCTTGTATGGATATTAAGCACATCTTGTATGGATATTAAACGCTTGGTTTGGCCTAAATTTTTTGCCCTTAAAATACTATCAACAATTTTGTACAGTTCTCCGTCAAAATTCTTGTTTCGTGTCATTCGTCTGACAAAAGAAATCAAAGAAAGCTAAAAACGATACCAAAAGTTAAAAAAATCATATAAAATGACATTGTAAACAAAAAAGACGACCAAAACTCTTTTTGTTTATAGCTTCTTATATGAAGTTTTTCTATATTTTGATACTGTTTTTAACTTTTCCGTCGTCGAGATGAATAAGATATAAATTTTGACAAAAAATGGTATCAAAATTAATAAATATCGAAAAATACCGAGTATAGTCAAGACCAAAAATTTAAGCCAAACTAGGCCTAAACACATCTAGACCTATACAGCATACATTATTCAAATTAAGAACCATTAGCAAAAAAAATAGTGTCCCCCACTATTGAAGGTCTCACACTCCCGTGAAGCACGTGTGAGAGGTAAATCGCGAGACCACCCAGCAATCCATAATCCATAGGTACATAACCTTGTCTGTACACTTAGTTGAGCACTAAAGCACCGTACTCGGGTACTTCGTATCCAGTAGGATTCGAACCCAAAACCCTAAGCAAGACTGGATTACCCAATCATACCTTGCTACCACTCGGGTACACCCGGAGGTGTAATTAAGAACGATTAGCGGTTCTATAACAATGGGACAAGAGGCAGTACAACTTGTGCCCAAAAGAAAACTTGGGAAGTTTCACCAGAAAGCTCAACTATTTCTTGTTTTGTTCCCCTCTAGGTGGATCATAATAAATTTACATACACAGAAGCAAAAATAGATGTCTTTCATAGTCTGGGAAAACTCACAGAAAAGGAAGTGTTCAAAAGTAGAATTTAATATCCATAGGAAGTTCTCCTCATCATCCGCATGAAGTCATCCACATTTACTTCTCCATCACCTGAACATTGCAATATAAGCCCAAATTAATCCACACGCAATATTAGGAGTAAAGCATATTCAAAACAATTCTGGAAGAGTACAGGATTTTCTACTTTTCTTGAACAAGCAACTTCTCTCAACATTTGCCAGATCATATAGAAATGAAGAACAGGAAATAGAAGAGGAAAAGTACGAAAAAATGCACTCTTTATGACTTAAGAATAACAAAATGTCTTATTCAGTTCTTCAAGCTCAAAAGGACGAGCTTTCGATATATTTAAACGAAAAAGAAGCTCTCGCGTATGTGGAGTACTCGGAAACACGGACACGCCTCCGGAGTCGCCGTATGCGTGTCGGACACGCCGGGGACACGGCAAAATACGTATGGGACACGCGGCGTGTCCTATAATTTATTATTTAATTTGGAGCAGGATACGCCGGGGACACGTCGGGGACATGCGGGGGACACGCTAGAAACCAAAAACAATATTTTTAAAATAATTTCGGTGGTAATTTTGTAATAACTTATATGTTTTGGGTTTAAAGGTCATATATTATAATATATTTAGTAAAACAAATATATCCCTCTCTCGATTGTGTTAAGATTTTTAACAACCCACAACTCCATACGGGAGCCACACCAATCTACTATGAAATCCAAGAACAAGAGTACAAGTCTTCTCCAATCTCTCTCTGAGAATTTTGGTTTTCTCTCGCCTCTCTCTGATTATCTCTCAAAACTCGTTAACCCTAACATGAGCGAAAATACAAATATATAGGGTCGGGCCTATAGCCGAAATTACACCGTGGGAGCTCCCGCCCCCACACCCCCAGTATAAAAATATTGTTGAAGGTTGTCTACACTCCAACAGATTGATCAGAACGGCCTTCTCTCCTCTCCTCTCGCTCTCTCGATCAGAGGAGAACATGCTCCGGGCTATCAATTGTTTGTTCGTTAAATTAATGTACTTATTAAAAATATATTTTCTATATAAATATTTAAAAAAATTGTCGTGTCCCCGCCGTGTCCGTGTCTCTATTTTTTTGAAAAATCCATGTCCCTTGTCCGTATCCGTGTCCGTGTCCGTGTCCGTGCTTCATAGGTGGAGTATGAGGAACGGTTGACAATGCCGTTTTATCCATGCAAGCGGAGTGGCTGCTTCCGTTAGTCGACCCCATAATCTTAAGGCCACAAATGGGACAGCTTTATCGTTGCGCCAAATCCACTCTTCCAAATAACTTCTGAACTAGTAAAATAAGCAACTCCACAAGTTAGGTCGTTTTCAGAGATCGAATCAAATTCCCACGTTGTCATCTCCTATTTGTGAACGGCCCCCTAGTTTAAGGCTAATACATATTTCGTAGTATTTCATTTCATAAACTAGTGTGCCTAAAAAGCGTGCACCTAGTCGTGTGTTTTGTGCATGAGAGAGACACGTGAGCTCACCAAAACATCAAATGCTTCGGGGCCTTGGTAGGTTTTAGAACTCTTGGTGGGTTTACGAGAGAGAAAAAACACTAAATATTGCCAAATCAACTTCAGAAACCAATACGTAATCAAAGCCTAAGTAGTTTTGACTAAAGAAGTACCAAACACTAAAAGTAGTAGTATGATCATCCAGGTTTGTCTTTAAACTTGTAAACAAAAATGTCAAAGTGACATAATTTCTATGCGGTGAGAAGAGAGGAGGCAATGGCATATGTATATCAGTGCAGCTTTGTGTATAATTAAGCAAATACGGAAAATCTTTTAAAGGAACAATTAGGTTGGTATAGTTGTGTGAATAACTTTCAGTGTAAAATGCAAGTTGCAACTTTCATGACCAGTCAAAATAAAAAATGGCATTTTTATGTAGATGAACTTCAGTTCTACAAGGACTGCAGGAGGATAGATCAGATAAAGAGGGGTAGAGTTCAAAATTGGCACACACAAAACCATTGTCTCGAGGTTGAAACCAACCCTGAAGCACATAGCATAGAGAAAACTGCAAATCAAATACAAGCGGGAAACTTACGATCACGATCTGCTTCCTCAATCATTTCTTGAATCTCCTTGTCAGTGAAACTCTCACCCAGCTCCTTCGCAATTCGCTTAATGTCTATGGCAGATATCTTACCCTACATATTCAATTTACACAATTAGTCGTCAACGATAAACAAAAGGCAAATAAAAGTTTAAATTCGAGATTTCACGTTTTTATCTTGGTCAATGATGTGAAATGCTTTCATAAGCTCCTCTTTGGAGTCTCTTTCTCCAATTTTAGCAGTCATCATATGCACAAATTCATCGAAATCAATTGCACCGCTGCCATCCTTGTCTACATCTGCAATCATTTGATGGATTTGCTGCATCGTGGAAAATATAATTTCAATCTGTAGTGAGAAAGTGCTAGATAATTTCTTCCTTGTTTGTCGATCAACGATGTCCCTTTCAATTTAAATGATATGTTAGCTGATAGCACTTTTACCGAATTGCGCATCAAAGTTCAAACAACACAAAGTTTCATCATATTGGCGCGCACACACAAAAATGGGACCCCAACAGTAGGCATATACCCTTATTTTAGTAAGGAAAATCAATTAGCTGAAAGTCTGCACTCCTTTTTAGTAGGAAATGAAGCTTCTTTTTTAGTAGGAAATGAAGCTTCACGTATAAGAATGTGAAGTGAAATGAAGTTTAATTAGACAGTGAAAAGATATGTGCCATCATATGTAGAAAAAAGGACTTGCAGCACATAGGAAGGCGTAAAAAAGAGAGAGCCCTTCAATAGGGGAAGATATTTGTAACATAAAGACTAGATTAACTAGGTCTGTACTGCCACTTTTGCCATCCAAATGAAATAAATCCACATGGAAGAGAAGTGAAATAATTTCCATGCGTTTTAATAAATTGCGTTTGAAATTCTTCGATTTGATTCGTTCTTCCAATCAGAAAACTTTATTCATGGAAGTCGTAGATAATTCGATTACGATTCCAACGCAACTTGAATCGTCTCAATCGGAGTCCGAACGAAAAGGTTAGGACCAAAATACTCTCGGAAAAATCAACATTTCACTTCAGCACTTTTTTGGCCGTGTAGACCAGTCGAGCCAAAACCTTAGACCGGTCTAGGCTCTCCAGAGAGTTGTCTGAATGAACCTAGACCGGTCAAGACAAATCCTAGACCGGTCGGGACGGCTATTTTTGCTGTTTTCCAGATTTAATGAAGGGTAATCATGTAATTTGAGTTGGGGGCCTATATATACACTATATGCTCGATTTTGATCCATCTTCTTCATCAAAAATCCTAGAACTCCATCTCTCTCTACCTCCCTCTTCTCTTCCTCTTCCTTCTCTCTTCAATGGTGGTGAATCCTTAAGGTTTTGAAAGAAACGCGAAGGAGAAACGACGTTCTCCTCGCTCTCCTCTCCGTGGTGGTACCCTTGGATCGTCCGACTTCGGTAAGTTGTTCTCTTTCTCCAAAACCCTAGGTTTTATGTGGGTTGCTCATCTAAGGTTTTGATCTTTGTAAACATTGTAGAGCATTCCCGAGAGCTTCGCAATGGTGAGCTTGGTGTACTCCGGCCATGGAGGTTTTCCGGCGACATCTCCGGCGATTTTTTCGGCGACTCTCCAGTGGGTAAACTCTTAACTTCTATCTTGTGTGCGTGCGTGGATGTCTATAGTATTCTTATTCGTCATTGATTTCCTTCAATTTCATAATCCATGTCGCGTGTCGTATTTGATTTAATGTGCCGTAGTACTTGGGTCTATTGTGCTTGAGGTAACTTGAATTGGGTTCAATTGTAGTCGTAAGATCGATCGTGAATTACTTGGGTGTTGTATAGTGATCGTTGTATCATGTGGAGGCCTTTGGAGTCGATGGCCGTTAAGTGTTCGATGAAATGCTCGAGTGAGCCTTGGGTTGTGCTTGGAGAGTTTTGGGTTGCTTGGGTGGTCATAGGACTCTTGTGGTTGTTTTGTTGGTCATTAGAATTACTTTGAGTTAGTCTTGATCCTTAAATCACTCTTTGGTCTTGGTTGTCGATATTTGAGTGAATGTGTGTATTGTGATATTGGGCGTCGTTGGGTTTCTCCTTGAACGTTGTTGTGCCGAGTCTTTGACTTGATGGTAGGTTGCACGTGGTTGTGGAACCTTATTGATTTATTGAGAACCTAATAACGAACGGAATGAACTTAATGAACGACAAATATGGAGATGGATCCTACGAGGACCACTCTTTGGCAATCTTGAATCATTCACTTAAATCCAACCTAATGGAACACAAATGAACATGTGAGGAGAGTGGATGTTGTTCGATGTCGTAAGGGGGTATCATTCAAGGGATTGGGAAGGAGTTTGCCCCACCCTTGGGATTGTTATCGGTACGTGGACATGGACTATGTCTCGGCACGTTACCATGAAATGTGTTTTCTTGTGGATTAATGGTACCCGCCCGGGTTTAGGAAGGAGTTTGCCCTACCCACGTACGACCCCGAGTTTAGGAAGGAGTTTGCCCTACTCGGATGTGATTTCGTGTGTGATACCCAGGAGCCTCCCCCTTGAGCAGCCAAGTGGGAAGTGCAGTTTCGGGTTCGTTTATTATCATGCGTGACTCCTTTGTGTCGCCAAGGGGGAATAGTCGGATATGGACCTTTGCGGTGTCCCGTGACCCCGCCCTTGTGAGTGTGGGTAGGACCTAGTGCGACCTTCTAGTACGTGACCCACATAGTCGACGATGTGGGAAAAGTCGGAATGGATGGCTTGGGCTCCCTTGTTTTGACAAGTGGAGACAATTGTTGATAATAAATGAATAATGGAAAAATCTACCTCTTTAACTCAAATATATCTCCAAGATGAACAACACCTGAATCTATAACAGTTATGGGGTGGTGGGTGGTGTTGGTGGTGAGGTAGTGGTTGTGTTTGGGTTATCTTGGGAGGATTTTACTAGTGGTTTCCCTTTGTCGTACGTTGGGTTGGTTACCTTTGGGTTTGCACTTCCTATCACGAGTGAGAGTGTTGGTTTACCTTGTTGTTTTGTGGTTGAGTGTACTTCCGTGCCTTGGGTTCTCCTCTCTCTCTATCCTTGTGAGGACACTTAGGCACACAGTCTAGTGTGTGCACTTGTTAGTAGTTAATAGTTTTCCTACTGAGCCGTGGAATGCTCAGACCCTCCTTTCTCTCTCTTTTTCAGGATTGTACTGCAGGGTTTCTCTTGCAGGGGGACTTGGAGCTTGTGCTATTAGCTGGTTCCTTTGGAGCTGCGGCCTCGACTTCTTGTGATGTTGTGTTTCCTTTCAGTTTTCAGGTTGTTATCCTGTTGTAGTCGTACTTTTCTTTACAGTTGTAGTGAGTGACTATTGTACCCTTTTCCTTTTCTTCAGTAGATGTACCTTCTTTCTCTTTTCTGTATCATTTGTAATGTAATGAATGTTCTACTGATTGTGATGGATAGCAATGATTAACACCCTCCTTTTTAGATATGTCTTTCAAAAAAAATGCTTGAAATATTTTTATTAAAATCGAGGGGTGTTACACTTGGTATCAGAGCTTTCGGTTTGAATACTTTTGGACCGTGGGGAGACACTTAGTCTCCATGGGTTCTCAGGGTCATTACTTGCAACTATGATCGTTCCGGTGTGCCTTTGAGCACCATTCCATCCTTGATGTTGGTTCCTCTGTTCTTACTCACTCCTTGGTCGTTGGGCACCCCCAGTCCATTGGAGGTTGAGTGTGTGTGTTTGTTGAATCCTTCCTTGAGATTCTTGGTATTTTGAACTGAGGCGAAGTCGTAATCTCGATGGTTTGGTGTAGTGAATCTCCGGTGATTGATCATAGCTGATTGGTTGAAATCTTCCGCGGTGTACTCTTGTTTGTTCGCTTGATTGCTAGATTCCTTCTGTGTTCAGGAAGTTGGGTTGGAAAATTTGGAGTTGATTGAAATCCTTAAAGCTTGGGTCTTCTTCTTTGTGTCGATTGTGAGTCCTTGCGAGGTTGGAACTGTTAGAGGTTGAATATCGGATTTAAGGCATTGCAGTCGTAGTTTCTCCTTGGTTGGTTGAGATGGAAAAAGATAGTCCGAGTGTGGTAATCTTGTGAGAGGAATAAAAGGAGTTAGTGACTTGAGGTCATTCTATAGGAATGAGTTATATGAGTCCACGGTGGTTTATTTGGAATTGTTGATGATTTAAGAATTAGACTTGTGTTTGGTTTGTCGTGACGTTAGTAGGTGAGGTGTGACTTAGGGCCGATTGTGCCTTGGGTGAATTCCAAAATTGGGATCTCAGTTCTCTCTTGAGGTTTGAAGTCATAGGGTGTGTAGAGTTATCTTGCAGATTCCTTCGAAGTAAATTTTTGTTTTTGTGGCCGTGTAGGTTGATGGTTTCAATTTGGTGATTGAGGTTATGGTATCACTTATGACTTAGAAATTGTGATGTGCTTGGAATTATCTTGCGGGTTTCTTCGAAGTGGTCTTGAGGTTTCTCGGAAGTGTCGATTGATGGTTTTGATTCGATAAGCAAGATTTTAGTATCGCTTGGTGATTGAGTTTGTGGTGTCACTTGGGGGCTTAGATGTCTTGTGACCTTCTTTGGGGCGTCCATTGAGTTCCATTGTGATAATGTTTGATGGTTCAAAAGTTTGGATGTGGTTTCAGATTTAAGTTGCTGTTTGGAAGCAATATGCCTGATTGGGTTATTGTAGTATGGAGGAATATTTGCCTTAGCTTTTTTGAGAGCTAGTACGGTGACGTGCTTGAGGTTTTCGTAGAAAGTGGTTTAAGGAATTGCGATTTGAGTTTTGAAGATTGAGATTGTGTTTAGAGCTTGGGAGTTTGCGATCTTTCCCTAGTCTTGACTCGAGTTGGTGAGAGTTTGCTCGTGGTATAATCAATTCTGTGGTTTTGGGTTGGTCGTGGAATGTCGATGGTTTCTATCCATCTTCGTTGGCGACATTTTCAGCTTGTGTCTGTATTCTCTCCTAACCGATGCTAGTGCCCTTTGTGCTTCAAAATAAATGTGTGTTGATCGTTCTTTCTCCTCAATTGGAACTCTCACGATTGTCTTGAGTTGTCTTGGTGTTGGTCAGTGTTCGTGGAAGCAACTCGTTGTTCGGAAAATCTTCTGACTCCTCGTTTCGGGCTTTTGACGTTGCATTCGTCCTTTGTCGTGCATCCCTCAATGTGGTAATCATCTTCGTCGTATATCTCTCGGTGATTCGCGGAATATTCTAAGTCTTGGCACTTGCGGGGTAGCAGTGCACTAATCGCCTCCCATGCAGAAGTTCGTCTATATGGCGAAATCTTGTTTCTTGGAATTGCATTCCTGTATCTCGCACTCTCTTGTGTCAGCTTGTCGATCTTGCGCACGTTTCTTGTTGACCGTGTCGCTTCGTGAATCCGAATTGGTATAGTTTCTTGCTCGCCGTGTCCTTTTGTGTTCGGACACTCCTGTTCGACAATGTGGTTACAAATTGGATTCTATTTGAGAGTGTGTTGTGGCATTGGTTTGTAGTTGGTGTGATCAGTGAGATGAATTTACTGTTGTGTTGTGCAGCTGTGTTGTGAGCATTGGGATAGAATGTGTGTGTCTCTTTGAAATCGACTGCACCGACTTGGTTTGTGGTGATGTTAGTCATGACCGGTGTGCATAGTCCGTGTCATGTGGTGTAATAATGACCATGAAGGATTGTTTTGAGAATGTGACTGGCCAACACACCTCAAATCGAACTTCTTAGTCATTCTGGTACCGCGCTAGGTGTGTGCGGGTTAGTATGTGAGATTTTGATTGTTTGATTCTTCTTTGGGTGGCATTGTGGTTGTGTAGGGTGATTCGGGTGGCGTGGTTGTTGCGTGACTATCCTTTGTAGTTTGTCTTGCTTTCAACTCCTTTCTCGTGTCGGTTGGATAGTTGCGTTTTTGTTCGAAAATCAAATTCGTGATTGTTTCGCGCATTCGTGGCAATATAGTCGTTGTAAATGTACTTGTGGTGGTTGAAAATCGATTCTTTGATTTTCATAAAATTCTGGAAATTATGTTAGAAAATCGAAGTATCTGTATCGTGTCTGCGTGTCGGCATCGTACCTGTGCCATATCTGTGTGTCGGTACTGTATCCTCGTGTTCGAATCGTGTCCTTCGCGTATCGGCGTATCCTAGGCGTGTCTTTTGCGTGTCGGCGTGTCCTTGGCGTGTCCTTGGCGTGTCAGCGTACCCTCGACATGTCCGTAGCGTATCCTTCGCGTGTCGGCGTATTCGTGCCGTGTCCCTCCGTATCCTTGATGTTTCAGCGCGATTCCGTCCCTTCGGCATGTCCGTATCATGTTGTGATGTATCCGTGAGTTTTGTAGGAATTTTCTGAAAATTATCCTCGCGGTTTGACTATCGGTACTTCACTCTCGCTTTGGCAATTCGTGTTTTTCTTGTTCAGGCGATGTGTAATCATGTAGGAAGCGTGGGAATTCCTCTTTTTCCTAGAAATTCTTGCGTTTCTTGTTGACAATCGTGCGCATTTTCGATTTTCCCGTGTCGCCAATCATTTTGTGGGATGTTCGTTGGGCTTGTTTGCGTGTTGAGAAGGTCATCTAAGCTCCATTTTGATGCATTTTTGAGAAGAAGCGGGAAGTGTGTTGTTTAAATCCTCGTGTCGTATTTCTTGTGCGGTTGTTTTTAGTGGAAACTCTTTCGTTCTTCTTTGCTCTGTGACCTTCACCTTGGAAATTTCGAGGACGAAATTCTTGTAAGTTGGGTAGTTTGTCACACTCCAGAAATTTTAATTAATTTCCATGCGTTTTAATAAATCGAAAATCCTAAATCGCGTTTGAAATTCTTCGATTTGATTCGTTCTTCCAATTAGCAATCTTTATTCATGGAAGTCGTAGATAATTCGATTACGATTCCAACGCAACTGAATCATCTCAATCAGAGTCCGGACGAAGAAGTTAGTACCAAAATACTCTCGGAAAAATCAACATTTCACTTCAGCACTTTTTTGGCCGTGTAGACCAGTCGAGCCAAAACCTTAGACCGGTCTAGGCTCTCCAGAGAGTTGTCTGAATGAACCTAGACCGGTCGAGACAAATCCTAGACCGGTCGGGATGGCTATTTTTGCTGTTTTCCAGATTTAATGAAGGGTAATCATGTAATTTGAGTTGGGGGCCTATATATACATTATATGCTCGATTTTGATCCATCTTCTTCATCAAAAACCCTAGAACTCCATCTCTCTCTACCTCCCTCTTCTCTTCCTCTCACTTCTCTCTTCAATAGTGGTGAATCCTTAAGGTTTTGGAAGAAACGTGAAGGAGAAACGACGTTCTCCTCGCTTTCCTCTCCGTGGTGGTACCCTTGGATCGTCCGACTTTGGTAAGTTGTTCTCTCTCCAAAACCCTAGGTTTTATGTGGGTTGCTCATCTAAGGTTTTGATCTTTGTAAACATTGTAGAGCATCCCGAGAGCTTCGCAATGGTGAGCTTGGTGTACTCCGGCCATGGAGGTTTTCCGGCGACTTCTCCGGCAACTCTCCGGTGGGTAAACTCTTAACTCCTATCTTGTGTGTGTGCGTGGATGTCTATAGTATTCTTATTCGTCATTGATTTCCTTCAATTTCATAATCCATGTCGCGTATCGTATTTGATTTCAAGTGCCGTAGTACTTGGGTCTATTGTGCTTGAGGTGACTTGAATTGGATTCAATTGTAGTCGTAAGATCGATCGTGAATTACTTGGGTGTTGTATAGTGATCGTTGTGTCATGTGGAGGCCTTTGGAGTCGATGGCCGTTAAGTGTTCGATGAAATGCTCGAGTGAGCCTTGGGTTGTGCTTGGAGAGTTTTGGGTTGCTTGGGTGGTCATAGGACTCTTGTGGTTGTTTTGTTGGTCATTAGAATCACTTTGAGTTAGTCTTGATCCTTAAATCACTCTTTGGTCTTGGTTGTCGATATTTGAGTGAATGTGTGTATTGTGATATTGGGCGTCGTTGGGTTTCCCTTTGAACGTTGTTGTGCCGAGTCTTTGACTTGATGGTAGGTTGCACGTGGTTGTGGAACCTTATTGATTTATTGAGAACCTAATAACGAACGGAATGAACTTAATGAACGACAAATATGGAGATGGATCCTACGAGGACCACTCCTTGGCAATCTTGAATCATTCACTTAAATCCAACCTAATGGAACACAAATGAACATGTGAGGAGAGTGGATGTTGTTCGATGTCGTAAGGGGATATCATTCAAGGGATTGGGAAGGAGTTTGCCCCACCCTTGGGATTGTTATCGGTACGTGGACATGGACTATGTCTCGGCACGTTACCATGAAATGTGTTTTCTTATGGATTAATGGTACCCGCCCGGGTTTAGGAAGGAGTTTGCCCTACCCACGTACGACCCCGAGTTTAGGAAGGAGTTTGCCCTACTCGGATGTGATTTCGTGTGTGATACCCAGGAGCCTCCCCCTTGAGCAGCCAAGTGGGAAGTGCAGTTTCGGGTTCGTTTCTTGTCATGCGTGACTCCTTTGTGTCGCCAAGGGGGAATAGTCGGATATGGACCTTTGCGGTGTCCCGTGACCCCGCCCTTGTGAGTGTGGGTAGGACCTAGTACGACCTAGTACGTGACCCACATAGTCGACGATGTGGGAAAAGTCGGAATGGATGGCTTGGGCTCCCTTGTTTTGATAAGTGGAGACAATTGTTGATAATAAATGAATAATGAAAAAATCTACCTCTTTAACTCAAATATATCTCCAAGATGAACAACACCTGAATCTATAACAGTTATGGGGTTGTGGGTGGTGTTGTTGGTGAGGTAGTGGTTGTGTTTGGGTTATCTTGGGAGGATTTTGCTAGTGGTTTCCCTTTGTCGTACGTTGGGTTGGTTACCTTTGAGTTTGCACTTCCTATCACGAGTGAGAGTGTTGGTTTACCTTGTTGTTTTGTGGTTGAGTGTACTTCCATGCCTTGGGTTCTCCTCTCTCTTTATCCTTGTGAGGACACGTAGGCACACAGTCTCGTGTGTGCACTTGCTAGTAGTTAATAGTTTTTCTACTGAGCCGTGAAATGCTCAGACCCTCATTTCTCTCTCTTTTCCAGGATTGTACTGCAGGGTTTCTCTTGCAGGGGGACTTGGAGCTTGTGCTAGCAGCTGGTTCTTTTGGAGCTGCGACCTCGGTTCTCTTGTGCTGTTGTGTTTTCTTTCAGTTTTCAGTTTGTTATCCTGTTGTAGTCGTACTTTTCTTTACAGTTGTAGTGAGTGACTATTGTACCCTTTTTTCCTTTTCTTCAGTAGATGTACCTTCTTTCTCTTTTCTGTATCATTTGTAATGTAATGAATGTTCTACTGATTGTGATGGATAGCAATGATTAACACCCTCCTTTTTAGATATGTCTTTCAAAAAAAATATGCTTGAAATATTTTTATTAAAATCGATGGGTGTTACATGCAAGATTTATCTAATGAAACATCCAGTTCAACACTAGCCAATCATAATGTGTACAAAAAGTTCACAGGTGCCCCCAGGTTTTTAGCCATTCATATGAACAATTTGAACAAGATTACTATGGAAGAGTTAGTGAACATTGTTTTGACTTGTAGCTCTAGGATGACAAGCGTGAATTAGCAACTTCAAAACACCTGGACTCTACGCACTGAGCACTGTTCGAGAATGTAAAACAAAGAATTTTGGATTTTCTATCATTGTTGTGCAGTAACCTTGATTTCTACAGCAAAAGGACTTTGTGATAGTTTTCCTTTTGTTTGTTTTCATAGAGAAATAGGGGTGTTCGAAGGGAAATGATAATAGTACTTGAGGCATGAGTCCACTATGGGAAGCAAGGGTAGGTAGAAACCTATATTGCCTGGAAAATCAACAAGTTAAGGTATTAGGATTTAGATGGTACCTCTTCTGTCATTTCAAAGCCCAATGCCCTGAAACGAATTATCGACATTATATCAGCATAACATCTTCACTACTCGCTAACAATAGTGCTTGATTCTAAATATCCATACCTCATCGCAACATTCAGCTCTTTGGCATCGATAGTGCCTAGATGAAAAAAGCAAAGGAACTACATAAATTATGCAGGTATATCAGTTCTCATATCAATGAAAACACACTTCAATACCTGACCCATCAGTGTCAAAGAGCTCAAATGCTTCTTTTATCTCTTGCCTCTTCTGTTGAGTTAAACCATGATGACGTCCTTTGGGTTTGTCTTTCCTAGATGCACCTCTGTAAAGGCTCGTCTGATGAGGGAATAAGATCCCATGAAAGGATTTAGCAAACAAGTATGCATCCCAAAAAGATTTTTAAAACTTATCTACTCTATTGAACAGGTAAAGGTATAAAATACTGCACAGAGAGATGATGAAAAATATCACACCTACAGTTCGCTCGTTGATCTTATCGGTTCGACTATTACAAAATGTATAAACCTAAAATGAACTTGATTAAACCATCTTTTGTCAGATACACTTTTGTGTGTCCCACAACTTTTGATTCGCCGATACCCCTAAGCTTTCCTCATTCAGATGACCTTAATTTTGTAACTGAATCACTGATTCTATAAGCTGTTCCAATTGGTTTAACGTACGCGAAAAGAAAGCGAAAACAACGTGCAATTATCTATAATAAATCAAGCGTATATTCTTATCAGAATCCGATTTTAGATACAAATTATTAGATACAGTAGGAGATCAATACACATGTATATATTATATATATGAAATGAAGATCAATAAGGTAGGGGTTGACATGAGGAAACAAACCATGGTTTTTCGCTACGATGACCTTCCTCTCTTCGCTACGATTTTAGATACAATTTTTTTGTGTGTGTATGATCTGGCACTTCACATTTGTATTACTGGTCAAGGTGGGTTCGAGGACGATGAGGCCGAATGGAAAACGTAACTATCCACCACCCCAGTATAGGCCTGCTTCCATTTAGGCCCATACCACTGCCTGATAAGGGGAGCACCACTTTGGTGTCCTCCCTTTTTGAAGTTTTGTCACATTTTAATTTCCTAAAATATTCCTCATAATTTAAGATTGAAACCCCAATTTCAATATTAAAAAAGAAAAAGGAAAATTAATACCCAATAACCGCCCAACCCATGTAAATTTCAAAAATTATAAAAACTTAGATCTTGAACTTATTTCTATGAATTTGAAGATGATATTAAGATATAATCATACTTGGTTGTGGTTGAAGGGAGATGGAGATCTCTCTAGGATTCAAGCTCTTCCATAGCCATCTTCTTCCATCTCTATTTATATGCTCTCAACTCTCTCAAATCCATACACAATACACAATGGCTTGAGCATAACCCTCCCCCTAACAATCAGAATTTTCTCCTCTTTTACCATTATACCCTTCTTCATAACACATATTTACAACAATGCCATGCACAATTACAACTAGGCACTCTATACTTTCATATAAATTACCAAATAGCCCCTTAGACTTATTTAGGCATATTATAACCCTCCCTTATAATATTTATCATCTTCAATCCTCAATCAAAATATAATTCAATTATTAATATAAATAATTAAATTAAGTCATTTAAATGGGATAAGCGTGACATTACTATTCCTGCTCCACCGCCTCAGTTGTTAGATGCTCCATCAGCATAGAGCTTCTAGCTGGAGTCGGTCCCAGGAGCATGTGCTGCTCCGGGATGTGGGTTGTTGTTCCGGGGCGATTCCGGATTGTCTTCTACTAGTCTGGGAGAAAACTCGGCAACAAAATCTGCCAGCACCTGTGCTTTGATGGTGGTCCGGAGTTGGTACCGAATGTTGAAGTTGGTCAATTTCACGGCCCATTTGGAGATGCGGTTTGACAAATCTGCCTTTTGGAGCACAGACTTCAGGGGATGCTCCGTTTGGACCGTGATAGTATGGGCCTGAAAGTAAGGGTCAGTTTTTTTGGATGCTGAGATAAGTGCCAAGGCCAATTTTTCCAGGGGAAGATACTGAGTCTCAGCATCCAGCAAGGTTTTGCTAGAGTAATAGACCGAGAGATGGTTCTGCCCCTCCTGTTATACAAAGACCGAACTGACCGAATGCCGCGAGACAATAAGGTATAGGAATAGCTCCTCATGCTCTCGTGGGGCAGTAAGCAGTGGTGCTTCGGTCAAATATTGCTTCAGTTCGGCCAAGGCTTGGCCTGACCTTTCGGTCCACTGGAAATTCCTTCTGCTAGATTTCTTAATCAAATCAAAGAAAGGTCGACGCTTATCTGACGACTAGCTGATGAACCGGTTCAATGTTGTTGTCATCCTGGTAAGTTTCTGCACTTCTTTGATGGTGCAGGGGTCCTATATATTCCAGATTGCTGTGATCTAATTGGGATCTGCCTCAATCCCTCTCTAGGTCACCAAGTGTTTGAGGAATCGTCTAGAGCCTACCCCGAAGGCACACTTTTCCACGTTGAGTTTGATTCGATGCTCCTTTAACACAGCAAAGACGTGCTACAGGTCATCTAAATGGTTCCGAGCTTCTTTGCGCTTTACCACCATGTCGTCAATGTAGGCCTCTATGGTCCGACCAATGTAGTTCCGGAACATGACTGTAACCATCCTTTGATACGTTAACCCGGCATTCTTTAATCTGAACGCCAAGACTTGGTAGCAGTACAAGCCCCTGGGTGAGATGAACACAGTCTTCTCTGCATATGGAGGGTACATGGCTAACTAGTGGTAGCCTCGGTAAACATCCATGAAACTAAGATGGTCATGCCCCGCTGTAGTGTCCACCAGTTGGTCAATCTGGGGAAGAGGGAATGGGTCCTTCGGGAAGACATCATTCAAATTGGTGTAGTCAATGTAGACTAGGAACTTCTCATTCTTCTTTTTTACCACCACCGTGTTAGCCAACCATGTAAGGTACTGCACCTCCCGGATTGCCCGTACTTCCAGCAATTTGTCCACCTCTTTAATAACAACTTCTGTGTGAATTGCTACTGACCGGCGTGCCCTCTATATGACTGGCCAGGAGGCTGGATCTAGGTTGAGACAGTGACATACCAGGTATGTACTGACCCCTGGCATCTCGTAGGGTGTCCAAGAAAACACATCGACATTGGCTCTCAAAAACCAGAGCATGTCCTCCTGATCCGGTTCCGGCATGGCTGACCCAATGAGAAAGAAGCGCTCGATGTCTCTTCGACTGGGACGTGGATTAGGTCTTCAACTTCTTTATCTGAAGCCTCTGTATCGACATCCTCTAGTACCAGAGCATCAGGAGTTTCAACCTAGTGTACCTGGGCTGGACATGTTTTGTCCTTGACTGCTGCAATGTAGCATTTCTTTGATGCTACTTGATCTCCATAGATATCTTCCTGCCCATGACAGCCTATGAATCATACCACTTAGAAATTGGTGGATGAGATTGCCTCCATTTGGTGGAGCCAGTCCCGATCCAAGATAGCATTGTACGGGCTCGGGACATCGACCAATATGAACTCGGTGTCTACCGTCTTGCTACCTACCATAACGGGCAAGTTTACCTTCCTAAGTGGACAGACTAGAGAGGAGTTGAATCCGACCAATCGTATGTCGGATAGGACCAGATCATCTAGGGGCAACCCTAACTGTTTGAATAGTGGGTAATACATCATGTTTGTTGAGCTTCCCAGATCGATCAAAATTCTCCGAACCAACATTTTCCCGAACTGGAGGCTCACGACCAGGGCGTCACTATGCGGGAGCTGGACCCTTTTCAGGTCCTTCTCCGTAAAAGTGATCTGTCTTTTCTTGGTCGGCTCCGCCCTGGGTCGCTTTTTCGCCGTACCAACGTTCATCACCAGTTTCCCAGACTGCCCTTGCCGTATCTCTTCGTGATGATGAATCATCTTCATGAATATGGTTGTAGCTACAACACTTCTCCCTCAGCATCCAATCACCAAAAATAGAGAATACAACCCTAGACCACAATAGACGCCTCAGTCATCTTTCACAATCTAGATGCCTAGGGAGTAGCACCGTAGAGGAGTACAAGTTAAAGTTTGAGGCTTTCATGCAATTTGATGAGGAGGTAGCGAGCTCTAATATTAAGAAGTGTGATCTATTCAAGAGAGGGTTGAGTATGATGATAGTAACTAGAATGCCAAAAATTTGAGAAGTGTCATTTGATGGGTTGGTGAAAATAGCTGTGAGAGTGGAAAAGCAAGTTAGAAATATGTCAGAGTATCAGAAGATGTTGAAGGGAAAGAAAGTGAAGAGCAAGAATTTGGGTCAAGCGTCAGAGAAGAAGAAGTCAGAGCGAGTTTTATCTGTAGCAAAGTGAGAGATGTTGAGTTCTTAAGTATAATAGTTGTGATCTAAATTTCGGGACGAAATTTCCTAAGAAGGGGAGAGTTGTAATCCTTGTATCTCAAATTAAGATTATAAGTGGAAATTAAGAATATTTGGACTTAAATAATTGAAGTTTATGGTTATTTTTGGAGGCTTATAAAATTATTAAAATGTTTAAAATAAGTTTCGGATTTATTAAATTAAAATTGGGATCAAAATAAAAAAAATT
>NMUG010001022.1:0-19255 GCA_002855965.1 Monotropa hypopitys
AAAAAAAATTCTCATCAAAATTTTAGTAATAACTTTCTATGGTTACAAATTAAGTTCAAGCATCGAAAATTGCGGTAATAACTATCTACGGTTACTGTTTTCAAAAAATTTAGCAACTTTTTATGGCTATCTATTAAAATTTCAAGACACTGTGACATCTACCTATGGCCTTTGTATTAAATTTGAAAAAATTCTCGGTGACAACTTTCTATCGGTCACCCATTAAAATATTTTTAAAATACATTTATCACGATCACGATTGTTCACTTACAAAGGCTTCGGTAGTAATTTCCTACAACTACCGTTAAGCTCCAAAAAAAATTGACGACGTCTTTCTATCAGTCGCCCCTTAAGCTTTCAAAGTACATTTGTCACGACCATGATCGTTTGCTTATAAAAGCTTCGATAGTAATTTCCTACAACTACCATTAAGCTCCAAAAAATTTTCCAACGACATCTTTCTATCGGTCGCCTCTCAAATTTTCAAAATATATTTTTCACGATTACAATCGTCAACTTATGAAAACTTCGGTAATAATTTCCTACAGTTACCGTTAAGTCCCAAAATGTTTCAAAATGACAACTTTTTACTGGTCATCTTATAAAATTTTCAAAAACACATTTTTCGCAATCATAAATCGCCTGTTCATGAAAACTTCGGTATTATTCTACGAATATCGCTAAGTTCCAAACATCACGATGACATCTCCCTACGGTCATTTTTCAAAAAAACAATCATCAACGACATCTTTCTACGGTCGTATTTTCTAAATCCTAGCAGTACAATCTCACTAACGGTCGCCCTAGTCGAGTTCAAAGTAATGTTTTCAAAATTATTTTATCATCACCTCAAATGCAAAAATTTCCTAAATGGACAGCGTAACCGCTATGACACATGCATTACACTTTTAGTAGAAATCAAACTAAATACATGTTTTAACTAACTTGCGTATTTTCTAGCACAAGTATTCAAATTTACTAAATGCGGGAAAGAACAGTTGTCAGATACTTACTTGTATTATCAGAACAAAGTCCGCCGGGAGTGAACTGATCGAGGGATCGAGTGCCGGGATGTCGTCTGGATAATCCGAGCAAAAGCAGAAATTTTTTTAAGCCTTATGAGGTGGTATGAACTTTCAGAATGGAGTGAGGCTCACTGGCTTCGCTGCCTCTTAAGAACCCACAATGTCACAACTATAGTTGCGACATAGGTCAAAAAAGACAAAAGCAGACAGTCTCGAGCCACGCGCCCAGTTGGTGCCCAAGGGGCAAAATCTGGCATTATTCAGCAGGGGATAAGAACAGCCCCAAAATGCGATCCATCGGTCCGAACCACGACTTCGATGAGCCAGATCCGCATCATCGACAACTCAGAAATTTTTTTCGAGTCTGCCAGCAGATGTCAAATTCCTCATAGGAGCCAGGAAAAATCAGAAACAAAAGTTGTGACAAAAAATTTCACGCATCAATTTTTCTTTGTCTACCATTGCTGTACAAAGTACACAAAGAGGGGCAACTGTTGATATCCAAATTTTGACCCAGTCTTTACAAATTCAGAAATCAGCAAAACGGTCTTTTCAGGGATCAACACGCATATCCAGAATGTTCGGATTTCTCGCGAACAGCACCAACTTTATCTAAAAATTTCAGAACATTGAGCCAGCATCGGTAAAGGTTAAGGAACATTTACTCAGATTCAAAAAGTAATGCTGATGCACCAGTCAATATGAATTTCCAACGGACAGCACTGAAACTGCATCCAAAAAAGCAGAATATTCGGGAACAAGCAGAATCCCGCATGAACAACCAAAATTCCGTTTCCGAATGAGATGATAAAGGTAAATCAATTACTGAGAAGATGATACAAAAACTGAATCCGTCTGATCCAGAATCGGGATTTAGTTGAGGATAAATGTCAATCCATTCGGTTTTTCCTACAACTGTCTAGCAGCCCCAGAAATCAGTAAACGAATTTTGCACGGACATCATCTTCAAAGTCTGATGTTCCTAGTGGAACAGATTTTCCAGAAGCTGAGCAGCCCAGAAGGTGCACCTACCGCTTCTCACTTTATCCACGAAATTGGCCCCGATTGTCAAGTTTTCTCGGGAACAAGCAGAATCCCCCACAAGCAACCGAATTTCCGTTTCTGAATGGAAACTCGAAGACATTTTAATTACAGAGAGGACATCATAAAAACTGAATCCGTCTGATCCAGAATCGGGATTTAGTTGAGGATAAACGTCAATCCGTTCGGTTTTCCCTGTATCTGTACAGCAGTACCGAAAATTAGTGAATGAATTTTGCACGGACCTCATCTTCAAAGTCTGACATTCCCTGTGGAACAGATTTTCTAGAAGTTGAGCAACCCAAGAGGTGCACCCACCGCTTCTCTCTTTGTTTAAAGCAATAGAGCCGAATTTCAGGGTTTTCTCGAGAAACGTCCGGTTCAAGCCCGAGACATTTTCTATATTCGCGATCCAACTCAGCGATCACGGATATCCAATTTAAATTATCAAAGTTAGAGTTCGTCAAGGGGCCGGCCAAGCACAAACAGAAGCTTCGGACCAAGATTCAGAACTCTGGGATACTTTTTCAATTTTTAAGATATTTTATTTAATTTTTAATTAATTTTGCAAAGTAGATAATACCAAAATGACCTAGGAAGCTTCCTAAAATATCCCAGCCAGTTCATGGCCCGCGTGCTATACAATTGGCCCAAAATCCTTCAATATCGCAACTACAGTTGCGACATTAACCTATTATAAATAAGAGCTCACCAGAACAACAATTTGGACCTTGCAACCTCCAAACACCATTATACATCCAAACACTCAACAACTCTTCAAACCAAAAATCTTCGGGTTTTAACCCTAAACCTTTTTCATCCGCATCTTTGCGAAGTATCCGAACCCCTATCTATTTCCTTATGATAAATACTGTTTTGTCTCTTATATTCTTCAGAGACTCTTGATAGTATTCTAATTTATAGTTCGGCATAAGTCAGTCGGCCGCGTCCGATACTATGCCTTACTATATTTTAAAGAAGCTATCTTTAGAAGTCGTCTCCCCAAATTGTACAGATACATCAATATAATTTGTTGTTATTTTTAATACTTGTCTCTTCCGCTTTCGAACAAATATCTATTAAAGAATTTGTTACTTTATGTCTTTCTCCTCATTAGAATTCGGCACATGCTTGGCTATGCTGGCTATGCTATCGTATACGAGAATAACATAAAAATATCTTCGCCCCAAAAATACAATTACTGTTTACATTTTTATTTCTATAGCCCGACCTTGTCGGTACGCTATATACTTGTCATCTAGCTCAGAATATATTCAACTCGATTTATATTAATATGTATTGTCGTCTAGCTCGAAATATATCCAGCTCGGTTTATATATATGATATCTTATACCCCTGTCTATGCATATGTATATATATACTCTATCTCTCTTTAGTGATTTACATTCGCTTTCCCTAAAACACTTTTAGATAAAATAAAATTCATGTATCTGTATTCTAGAGTGAAATCTTGCAGTAGCTACTAGACTCGGATTAAAGGAATGCCTTGTGACTCAGATCCGTCCGGAGCACTCGATATTCTGTGGGATTTTTCATACTTAATGAAAATAACTCCCTCCCTACTTTTTAAAATGCAGTCGAAGCTCTGTCCGACTGAAAAATATTCAAAACACTTTATAAAATAAAAATCAAATTCCTTTATCCGTACTCTAAAGTAAAAGCTTGCAGTAGCTATCAGACTCGGATTAAAAAATGTCTCAGGACTCGGATCCATCCGGAGCATTTGACATTCTGTGGAATTTTCATATTAAAAAAGCGAACACTTTATAAAAATTCTTTCACGGTCGAAGCTCTGTCCGACCCAAAAATAGAAAAATTGTTTTTCACAGTCGAAGTTTTGTCTGACTGAAAAATATTAAAAACACTTTCAAAACCAAAAACCAAGTTCCTCGATCCATACTCTGAAGTGAATGCTTGTAGTAGCTATCAGACTCGGATTAAAAGAATGCTTGATGACCCGGATCATGCTGGATCATTTAATATTCTTTGAAACTTCCAAATAAAATAAATAAATCAATAAAACAAATAATTTATTTTAAAACCGATCGAAGTTCTGCCCGACCATAAAATATAAAATCACTTTTCAAACTCAGCCGAAATTCTGTCCGACTGTAGAAAATCATTTTTTAGCCGAAGATTCTGTCCGACTCAAATTTATTTCTGAAACACGGTCGAAGTTCTGCCCGACTGTCGCAAATAAAACTAAATTAATAAAACAAAATTGTTTTCTCAAATGCAGTCGAAATTCTGTCCGATCGTAGAAAACTATTTTTCGCCGAAGTTCCGTTCGGCTCAAAAATAATTCTTTCTTATCAAAAACCGGCCGAAAGGCTGCCCATAATTCTTTTAGAAACCAAATCGGGCCGAAATCTGCCCGTCAACAACTATTACCCATAAGTCATTTAATTCAATTCATTTCATTCATGTCAGTAATAATTATTCATTTCTCTAGCCGAGAAAATAATTGATTTCAAATTACAAAAAGATTTACTTTTGAAAATGAAAGTACCGAAAGGGCGAGTGGGGTGCCTAACACCTTCCCCATTCATAATTTAATCCCCGAACTTCGAATTTCTGGTTTGCAGACACCTTTCCCAAAACAAAATTAAACATTTCCAAATCAAATTAAACATTCTTTTCAAATAAAATACCGGTGACTTGGCACACCACGACTCGATGCCGAGTGGCAACTCTGAAAATTTTAAACTGGCACTCTCAAGCCGTCACCCATTTTTAAGACAAAACCCCTAAATGGCAAACAATCCCAACACTGCGGATTCTTCTGTCCCGGAAAACGACTCCTCCCGTGAGAGAGGACGAGGGAAGGACGGAAAAATTTCCCGGTGCAATAACAGTCTAAGTGGTATGATAAAGGAAATTTTTTCCTGATCGGTCTCATACATAGCAATCTGGTGTTAGTCTCTATAGGCATCCAAGAAGCTCATTTGCTTGTATCCCATAGTAGAATCCATCAGTTGATCAATCTTGGGCATGGGAAAAATATCTTTGGGGAAACCTTATTTAGGCTTGTGAAATTAACACAGACCTTCCAGGTTCCATTCTTCTTTTTGACAACTATCGTATTGGAGAGCAACTCTGGATAGTAAACCTCCCTAATCGCACTAGCCTGGATGAGTCAGTCAACTTCTTCACTGACTGCTTTTGAATGCTGTACGGCTGAGCATCGCCTTTTTTGCATAATTGGCTTGGGGAAGGGATCGACATTAAGCCGGTGACATATTATACTTTGCTATACCCCAGGCATTTCTTGCGGGGTCCAAGCAAATACATCGATGTGGTCCTGCAACACCTGGACCAACTCGGTGGCATCCGTCTTAGGGAGCTCCTCTCAAATCCAGAAATACCTCTCCTCATCGGTCTCGTGGGAGAGAACCTTTCTTAGGTTCTCGACTACACATGTGGAGGGGTCTACCCCAACATCTTCCAAGACAGATTGGTCTAGCACTTTAATGGACTTCACCTGCTCGGCACTGAGACTGGTCTTAATAGAAGTCATGAAGCAGTTTCTGGATGACTTTTGATTTCCTATGATGCTTTCAATACCCTTAGGCCCTGGAAACTTGATGATCTGTTGGTAGGTGGATGGGATGGCCCCTATTCGGTGTATCCAAGTGCGCCCAATGATGGCATTGTAGGATGATGGCATATCTACCACCAAGAACTCAGTATCTATCGTCGCCCTCCCTATTCATACTGAAAGAGTGATGACTCCTAAAGGCCAGACTGGTTCTGCAATGAAGCCGATAAGTGGTATCCGTGTTGACTTTAGGTCAGCTTGAGTGAGTCCCATCCTATTGAACACTTGAAAATATAGGATCTCAATGGAACTGCTCTGATCCACCAAGATCATCTATGTATCATACATGTTGATGCTCAGAGTGATCACCAAAGCGTCATTGTACAGGAATGTTATCCCGTCCAGGTCTTCTTTAGAGAACGAAATGTGAGCAGGCTTCCCACTCTGTTCTCTTTGGCGCTTATACTCGAACTGTAGTACATGGTGATCGTGGACTTTCTTCTCTGAGAGCGGGACTCATTCTTGGAGCTCGGATCAATGGATTCGTGTATTATAATGATGGTCCCCAATTGAGGCATGTCCTCATCCGAAGAGTCATCGCACCTTTTCATCTTTCAAGGCATGTTCTCCTGTTCGGGTGCCTGGGTGATGTACTCCTTCAGATGACCTGCCCCTATGAGGTCCTCTAGAAATTGCTTGTACAGGTGGCACTGCTCCGTCATATGGCCAAACTCCCCGTGGTAGCTGCACTTGAGTCCCGTAGCCTCTATTTCAGCCTGGTTCCCCCCTGCTTGATGGGCCATCTCTAAAAAGGCTCATCCTTGAGGGAGTGTACCATCTTGAAAATGGGGGTGTTGAACTTTGTATTGATTGCCTTGTAGGCCTCTGGACCTACTCTTGGCATTCTGAGGGTAGCCTGTGGTGCGGCCTCAGCTCCCTCCCCTTCTCGGGTTAAGTTTGTTGCAATGCCTTTCTTTTCTATTCTTCTTCTTCCCAACAACCTCCACCATATGGGTCTGATGGGATCTATTGGCATTGAGGCCTGCTTCGTAGGGGGTCTCCTCCTACAGTTTGGCATGTTGTTCCACCCTCTCCATCAGCTCTGGGAATGTTTGTACTGGATTCAGGGTCAGGGGCTCCCTCAGTTTTTCACTAAAGGAAATCCTAAGCCTGAACATCGATATGGCCTGCTTCTCGGTATAGTCCTCGATGTCATTGTAGGTATCCACATGTCGTCCATACATCCTAAGAGTCTCATTAGATTGTTTTCTCAACGATGTCAGAGAATCAAAGTGCTTGGGTATAGCGTGACTCGTTGTGAACCTACCCACAAACATCTCAGCCAACTATTCCCAGCTATAGATCGATCGTAATGCCAACTTGTGGTACCAATTGAGCGTTGTATGGCCCAGACTGGATGCAAGTATCCTATAGTAGAGGCTCTCATCTCCTTCGTGCAGGATCAAGGACTGTTCATAGTCCTTCAGATGGTCCATCGGGTCTGTCTTGTAACGGTTGAGAATTTAATAAAGGAATTCTTGAAATTTTTAATTCCCCTTATTTGATTTTCGTTGATTTGAATCCCAAAATACTCCAATTTGAATTTATTTTGTAAATTCTCATAAGCCAACTCTTCGTTTGTATTCATTGGTGGTGATTAGAAAGGTTCGGGTTGATTCGGGTGAGTGTTGGGAGGCCCGGAGGCCCCACATCTAAATCTCCTATTCCATTTCTATTTTGATATAGGAATTCCTTTGACGGCCCCTGCCTTGGCAGTATTTTGTTATATGGTCATTATCCCTTTTGCCTTATTTCGATGTAGCATAGGGTCTGTTGGGCTTATGCACTTTTGCATTTCGATATGGGGTGTTCCCCTTCTCCTCTTGCATTTCGATATGTAAGAGGACTACTTTCCCCGTTTGTGTGCAATTCGATATGCACTCTTGGTGCATATCGATATGCAACTATTCTGCCCTCCTCCCTTCAGTTTTTATTTCGAAATGTGAGAGGAGCATTTCGATATGCTCCTTTGTATTTTCTTTTCAGTAAGTTTCTTATCCTCTTGTATTTCGATATACACCTTGGGTGTATATCAAAATATATAACTATCTATTCGAATTTCCTTAATGCATATTTCGATATGCATTCCTTATTTCGATATAGACTTCTTTGCATTTTGATATGCACCTTTGCATATCGATATGCAGCCTTCTTAAAGTTGTGTAGTGGGGTTTGCATTTCGATATGCACTGGGTTCATATCGAAATGCACATGCTGTGGAGATGATCCGAGAGCTTTGCACATCGATATGCAAAGCTCATGCATATCGATATGCATTGTGTTTGGGGCTAGGCAAATGAGGGTGTATTTCGATATATGCCTTTGGCATATATCAAAATACATTGTTTGGGCAGAAGTTAGGGGATTTTGTTGAGGGTATTTTTGTCCATTTTGGCCCTTATATATATGTTTTAGGGGAGAGGAAGCCCTAACTCAGTTTATTTGGCCTCCCCCTTCATCCCAATCGTAAGTCCTATCTCTCTCTCTCTCTCTTCTTTCTCGAGTTCTCTCTTTCTCTCTCTCTTTCTCCTTTCATTTGATCTCTCTCTCTCTTGTTTGTTTGAAGGTTTGCCCTTCACAAACGTCAACAAGCATCGTGAGAGCTTCACATTGGTGTACTTGGATTGAGTTGTCGTGAAGAATCCCCCACCTAAGGATTTCGAGATTTGGTGATTTCCGGTGGGTAAATCTCTCTCTACTCCCTTGTATGTTCATGTGTGTGTATATAGGTTGTATTTCCGTAGTTGTTGCGTATCAATTTCATATTTTTGGCCTTGCGTTAGTCTAGGTTCAATAACACAACTTGGGTGAGGCTTGGGTGTTGAAAGAAGTGGGTCTTTGGATTGATAGTTTCCTCTAGGATTATACACACACCAAGTGTTCGACAAAATGTCCTTGGGAATCTTGAATCGTGTTTTGGAGGATTTAGCCTTATTGGGTTGTCGTAGGATTTGTGTGGATGTGTGGTTGGTCACGTTGAGTCCTTACAATCCTCGTAGGTCCTTTGGAGATTGGTGGGCACCATGTGTTCGATAAATTCTCGAGTTGATTTTTGTGGTGAATTTGGGTTGCAAACCTCGTTATCGGTTTCCTAGAGATTATCGGGTGCCACATGTTCGATGGTTTTTCCCTTGCAGTATATTGGATGGGCAAATGAGCTATCGACATCCTTTCCCCTTGTGGACATCGAGGAGCAAGTGGGTTATCGATCTTCCCTTGGTGGCATTGTTGAATTGTCATGTGGTTCGCCTTGGTTTCTCTTAGTACCGTAACGGTGGAAATGTGTTGGGTTTGATGGGTGTTGCCCTTGATTTAGTCAAGGAGGATTGGTGATTTGAGGATGCTTAACAATAAATGCAATGCATTTAATGAACGTCAAACATGAGGGATGAATCCCACGAGGACCACCTTCTTTATAATCATGAATCTACTACCTCAATTTCACCTAACTCAAGAATAATGATCATGTGAGGATAGATGGTTGTTTTCCGCAGAGTATGGAGGATGCCAACTATCGCAGTGCAATTGGGCGGGCGAAGTTTCTTTTGGGTTGGTATCTATCTAGATTGAGGATGTTGTTGCTGCACTCCCTTCATTACGTCTTTCATTGTGTGTAGGGTGCCAACTATCGCAGCGCAATTGGGCAGGAGGAGTTTCTTTCAGGTTGGTACCCATCCGGATTGAAGAAGTTGTTGTTGCTTTCCCTGCGGCACGTGTGTCGTTGTGCGTAGGATGCCAACTATCGTAGCACAATTGGGCAGGCGAAGTTTCCTTTGGGTTGGTATCTATCCGGGTTTAGGATGTTGTTGCTGTCCTACCCGTGGCACATTTGCTTGAGTGATTGATTAATAATTGAAATTGATCGCTGTCGTGCGCGAGTCAAAAATAATATTTATTTCAATGAATTAATACTACAATATAGTAGTGGTAAGTCAAGGATTGATCCAAGGAAAGTGAAGGTTTCTAATTTAGTGAATTTATATTTCTTAACTCAAGTTCTGAACGAGGTTTTGAGATTTGGTTGTTTGAAATTTAAATTGAATTAAAATGAAACTACTTATGTTCTTTGACAAAAAGGATACCCTGGGTTCTCGATTCATCACTTCACCATATATTCTAGAATTCACTGAAAGTACGGTTTCGGTTGGAACATCTCACATCCAATATATTGCAATTATATTGGTGTAAGAGAAAGATATCTTCTTCACCGAATAGCATGGACTATCATGCCAGTACGGCCCGTCTCAATAGTACGACCCGTCACTAGGGCACGGCTCATCTAAAGCCACAGCCCGTCTAGGATGTATAGCCCATCTTATTCGTGCTAAGTAAATCTATGAAGCACAATTGTACGAATTGCAATTGAAGTCAAAATCAACAATCACACTAAATGAATTCATTAAAAACATCCATATATCAATGGATCAAGTCTATATCATACAATCGTTCCAACATAAAATAAAACATAAATCCTAAAATAATGGATCTGTGATTACATCGATTACCCGGGGTGTGGGAGGCTTAGCCGGGCATGGCAAGAGAGATGAGCATGAAAGAATAGAAAGAAACCATGGAAGAATCCATACAAAACCTGTCACCTTTTGCAAAACACCTCCAAGAGCTCTCCTAGGTAAGTTGTAGCCACCACAATGAGTTCCTAATGATCCAAGATGCCCTAAGTATGTTTATAGCAACCTATATATACTAAGTAGGCGTTCAAGTTCCCTAAATATCCTTAATGAGGGGTATAGACGTCCAAAGCATGGCTAATCTTCATTAAAATCCTGTATCAGCTTTTTCTTCCGCGTGTAAGTGCTACCGGTTGTGCCCAGAATAGGCATAACCGGTTGCGGTTCCCCTTTTTCCAACTTTTCTCCAGTAGTGTGCTACCGATTGCGGTTGAGAGCGCAACCGGTTACGAGACCCGTGGTAGTTTGCCTTCAAATCTTCATCTCTGCACGCCTGCAGAGTCTTCGCTATCGGTTGTGGCTGATTATTGCACAACCGGTTACGGGTAGGTAGTGAGAAATTTCTTCTTCTTTGTTGTTCTTTTTTGCTCCTCTTTGACATCTCCAGCTTATTTCCATCACTTAATAGATCTTCCTCAAGCTTTAGAGATCCTCCTTAGGCTTTGGAAATTCCCAGGATTTCCAGTATCGTGTAAAACGACTCCATTGGCTTATTTCTACTTCAATGCCTGTCAGAACGGCTTATTGGCTTTAAGACTAACAATTTGCATGGTTAAGACATATAAATAGGTACGTTACCGTACCTATCACATTCCTCAACTTACAATTTTCTAGTCCCTTAGCAAACAAAACAGAAATAAATAAAAGAACTTTAAAGCTAAAGCATGAATTTGAAAAATGAAAGTGAATAAACGGCATAGATAGTTCTTTTAAACCCCTGGGCAGCCCCGGTAGGATGAGTGAGGTCTCGTGAGGGTTTTTAGCAACGACTACCCACAAAACCTACAATCCTATCAACAATGAAGTGAAACAACGTGTTAACGTGCTCCCAAAATAAAATCTCAAGTACAGACCTTTCAAATTACTTCTTAGTCACCCTTATCGTAATGCATGACCTCCCTCTTCTTCGTTGAACCTTGATTCCAAACCTCTCGGTGGGTCACTCACAAAGTGAACTCTTCAGATAATCATGTAAAGGTTGTGGAACCGTCCTCAGAATGCCAAAGAAAGGTACTGCAGCTTATATGGTGGCTTAGAGCATTTTGTGTGTGCTGCAGTCAACAAAGTTAGTGGTATGCAATTTATAATAAATATTCAAGCAATGCACTTCACATGGGATCTCGCAGAATCAAAAAGGACTTTAAAAGCTTATAATGTAAATGGGTATGATGAGATAGACTATAATGATGGCAAATAATGTAAGCATGGTAAACTAACCCAAACCATCATCATACCAATAAAAGAAAATCATGTCTACCAGATGATCAAAATATAAACAACAGAAACCCAAAAATAAAAAATAGATCGATCATCCTCAAAATCCTCAGATCCAGAGTACTCGCTCTCGGACTCCTCCACTGGTGACTAATCTCTATCAATCCTCCTCCTCAGCTCTATCAACTGATCACTAATATCCTTCTCCCATACTAACGTCCTCGCCTTCTCCGACTCCCTAGCTATCCTCTCCTCGTCCATCTTTTTCTACATCCTCTGCAATGTCTCTAATAACTCCCCACTGTCAACAACCGTCAGGGTACGTGATCTCGGCATCCAGACTGCAGGAGGGGGTGGAACTGGTGGTGGAACTGGTGGTGTAGCAGTTGGGTCACTCTGAGAGGGATCAAGAATAAGAGGTTGCTCAGCTGGTGGAGGCACATCACCCTGAGGGATAGGATCATGATCTGTCTGAGGTATATCACCTGGAGCTACATGTCTGTCTCTGTGCACTGCTCTGCTCCGTGCCACAGTCTCATATGTGATCTGCCCCAGTGGGGCAGCCACCCAGGCATCTCTCTGCGAAGTCCTCAACCCAGAATCCAAACATAATGAAGTTATAAGAAAAGAAAATGGCAAGCTAGCAGTGGAACCCGACTGAAGTCTAAATCTCGCAATAGTATACCAAATCATCAGGCCAAAGTCAATCTTCTTCTTCTCCAAGATCTCATAGCAAAGCTAAATCACATCTTCCTTGGGTACCTTCTCCGACCCTCTAGGATATATGTTATAATGAACAATTTTGTTCATCATAGCATATTTGGGCATCAACAAGCCCTGAGTAAATCTGCCTCTCCTCTGGTAAAGACCAGCATCAGAACAAACAAGCTCAGCCAAAACCAATCCAGTAGGTGAAAGATAACCCTCTTTGGGGTATGTAACATCCTCCTCAGCTGGCCGTGTACAACCTATAAAGCTGGCTATCAAATCAGGTGTACAAACAATTACCTTTCCCTTGACTTTGGCCTTCAATATCAAGGCATCACCATCCTGTGCAACTGTCTGGTAGAAGGATCTAACAAATATGGGGATATATCCCCTTATGTCATCAAACCATCGAGTAAGCCCCGCCTCTACCAAGCACTCAACTACATCAAACAATACTGCATCCTCTTCCTTTCTATTCATTGGGCGAACATCTTTTGGCATCAGAATTTTCCTCTCACACAGGATGGCACTAGTCGCACACACATCATCCCAAGTCTTTGCTCCTTTTGGAGCCTGCTTCCTTTTCCTGGAAGAAGATGGCTGGTCCTCAACTGTAGGCTCTGCCGTTGGTGGTGTTGTGGCCTACTCTGTGGTAGCCTCTGGAATAGGTGGTGTGGTAGGCTGGGCAGTAGGCTGTGGTACAATCATCAGAACAACCTCAGTCTCCTCACTCTGCTGTTATGGTGGAAGTGGTTGCTCCACATATAAGGGTGGCAGCGTGTCGAGAGGAGGATCTATGATAGGTGGATCAATGCTGGAGACTTCCAGAGTAGCTTTTGGCATTGAAACCTATGGCAATGGAGGATCAGATGGTGCCTCGGGAGACTCTGGGGTTGAAGATGTCTGCCCAGGTCTTTTAGTAGCTATAGATTTTGTTCTTCGCTTGAAAGCCCTGAAAAAATAAACTGCTCAGAAATTGACTGCAGGTAGTGCAACCGGTTGCGCTAGTTTTGGGGCGTAACCGGTTACGCCTATAGAAAAACCAGTCGAATGCCCAGAAAGCTTGCATGCCTCACCACATCCCCTTATCACTCCAATTTTTGTTTATAATTAATCCCAACAACACAAACCGCCTCCAGAGAACATTAATATTCAATCAATTGAATGAGATTAGGGCTCAGAATCACTTACTTGCCGAATTTCATCCCCTCGGTTGGTTATTCTGGATTTTCTGAGGGTTTGGAGGGCTCCATTGATGGAGATGAAGGTAGGGGGTGAGAGAGAGACATGAGAGACGAGAGGGAGAGAAGAGAGAATTTTGGGAGGGGGCTGCTGGTTCCTGTGGTTTCGCCAATTTCGCCTCAGCCCAGCTCTGCAACCAGCAGTTACGCTGAGGTTGCGGGTTGGCCTGATATATATATATATATATATAATTTTTAATTTTCCTTGGAGCGCTACCGGTTGTGCTAGAAATGGCCGCAACTGGTTATGGTTGGTTCAGTTTTTTCCTAGACTACAAAATTTTCTGTATCCCCCATTCTGTATGATTTTCACAACATTGCCTCACCAATTCAGACCACCTCCTACTTTACTCACCTTTTTCACACTCATACATCCATTCTAAAGTCCAACCTGTTTCGAGATACGAGTTTTGTACGATCGATTCATCCTTGGATGATTCTCTTTCCCAATTTATGGGGTTCACCTAAGGCTCAATATCAAAGAACAGGATACAAATGCAAAATAAAAGATGTTTTGGGCTCAAAGGGGTAGCAAGTGTTCATTGAAACAAAAAATTAAAATTTTGGTGGGTCTAATTAATGAAACAATGCCTAAGATCACTTTCTGCTCAATCCCACATATTATGTGTGGTAGGGTAAAATGTGGATAACACGTGGCAGCACAGAATCAGCCATAGAAAATGAGATTCAGTGCGGCAAAGTTGTTAACAGTTCCCAGTCTGATAAAAGTGTCATAATTTCTTAATTGATACTGCGGATAAGGTCATCTCAATGAGATTAGGACATCCGTGCATTGTGTCATTAGAGATTACTGATCTTGTTGATTAGATAATCTATGATAAGCTGGTAACATGTCCAATAGGGAGAAGAACCTATTTAGGGATATGTTTATCGGATTATGGATGGTCTAGTTAAGACAGATGATGTAAAGATTAAGTCCAAAACCATTGCCGAGGTAACGTATCAGCCGCGTAGCTAATTTTGCCATAATAAGGTTTGAGCTGAGAAAGCTAACCGGGCAGTGCGGTTGAGATAGTGCGCGGGATGGGTTACGCGGATGGGATGCTTATGTGATCAGCGCGGCGGTACGTCTGCACGGCAGAATCTTCAGCGCGGGGTCTTGAATGTACGGCGGAAAATATGTTTGAATGTTGAACGGTCAGTATGAGACCATAAATGCAGGAGTTATGTTCATATTGTCAGAGAGAATGTTCCGAAGAGATTAAATGAATAATTGGAAAGGATGTGACCGTTACAGAAGACGAGGAGTCTTCTGTCCACATTCATTCCCCCTCTTTGATGAGAAATCAAGGAGTTGGAAGGTCGTCATTAATGAGGAGAGCAGAGATACAAAAAGGGATTCTTCCCTCCAGTGAAAGGTACGGTCTAACTGATTCCATTGTTTTCTGCTCTCTTTTGATAAGGATTTCGTTGCTCCATTTGGGACTAACTTAATCATCGGAGGGCCTTCTAAGCCGCAGAGGCGAGGGGTCTTCTAACGATTTTTCTTTGAGTGCAGCAAGTTTGTGACAGGTTGACTGTTAGTGAGAAGTTTATTGAAGAAGAAGATCAAAGATTCAGTCCATTGAAGCATTCAACGACAGTGTAAGAAATCACCGTCGACATTATGCACAAAAGAATATTTACGCTACATGCAAAAACCACAAGAATATAGATTTACCCCACAATGGAAGAATGGTTCAATGGACATTTATGTGGGCTTTTGAATTGCCATTCCTTGTAAGTCGAGAAGAGATCATGCATGTTCTCGAAGCGTTTCCAATTAGTTTCCTGAAAGTTCTTACTCAAAACATTATCAAGGGAGCACATATGTCACAAATTTTACACTTCAATACTGAAAAATAAAAAAAAAGGAAAGGAAAGAAAAGAATAGAAGGAAAAACGATAGTGTTCCCCATCCCTCAACTTGAAAATTGCTCCGTCCTCGGATTATAAAAAGAATAAAGCTAAGAGGGATGTATGGAATGAGAGGAACGAAATGACCTCATCCCTCAACTTAATCCATGCCATGTCTCCAAGCGGTGAAGCTAGGAGACACTCACTTTTTAAAGAGAAAGAGAGAAGAGGATGAAAGAATTAATGCGTACCTTTGCGGGAGGTATGTCAACCTCCCTAGACTTCGACCAAGTTCGAAGTTTTATCCACCGGTCCTTCACGCGGACAACACGAGATATACTTTTCTCCCCGATTCACTCACTTGGTCAATATATTAGAGAAGAAAATCTCCCGGAAATGTTGGGTAGAATGGTTACTCGGTAGGTTAGTTCTCTAAGGTCGCACTTTGTGGCTAAACCTTAAGAACCTCCAATCACTTTTGTTTCATCATCCATACTTTTTCCGGGGTAATCCCAGATAATATATCACCAAGGATAGCTAGGCGGGTAGCTATACTAGACCGGAAACCATGACCGTTCGAGCACGGTCTTGATATATGGGATCCACTAATGAAATTTCTTCCATAGTGGCCCCGTCAGTTATTTCCTCATGGACTCCTTTAATATACGGCTTTAACCGTTGTCCATTCACACAAACAGAGTTGCCCAATTGTGGGTCTTTAATTTCGATAGCCCCATAGTGGAAGACCCGAACTATGACATATGGGCCATTCCACCTTGATCTCAATTTTCCAGGAAACAATTTTAGGCGTGAGTTAAAAAGCCATACTTTTATTCCCGGAGTGAAGGATTTCTTATTAATGTGTTTGTCGTGGAAGGCCTTCATTCGATCCTTATAAATACGGGAACTATCGTAGGCTTCATTCCTCAACTCCTCCAGTTCGGACAATTGGAGCCTCCGATTTAATCCTGTAGTGGTAATGTCAAAATTGAGCTGCTTTATGGCCCACATGGCCCGATGTTCAAGCTCCACTAGAAGATGGCAAGCCTTCCCAAAAACCAGACACTAGGGAGACATGCCAATTGGTGTTTTATAGGCTGTACGGTAGGCCCAAAGTGCATCATCTAAGCGCAAAGACCAGTCTTTTCTATCAGGCCTAACCATTTTTTTCAGAATTCTTTTAATCTCCCTGTTGGACACCTCTACCTGGCCACTTGTCTGCAGATGGTAAGGTGTTGCCACCTTATGAGTGATCGAATACCGCCGGAAAAGAGCCGCAAAGTATTTGTTGAGAAAGTGGGTGCCTTCGTCACTGATGATAGCTCTAGTGTAGCCAAAACATGTGAAAATATTGGCTTGCAAGAACTTGATGACCACTTTGTGGTCATTAGTTCTTGTGGCTACCGCTTCGACCCACTTGGACACATAGTCCACTGCCACTAAAATATACTCGTACCCATGTGAACACAAAAACTGTCCCATGAAATCAATACCCCACATGTCAAATATTTCGACTATATGTTTCTCTGAAATGATTTACTTGTAGGAAATGATCTTGATTGTCCATGAAACTTGAAGTTTGGGCAAGTACTGGATTCACTCTAGCTTTATAGCTTATGCGTTTTTTTCTAAAACTCTTTTCAGGATTTGAGTAGCAGGAGTAGGAGCTTTTGGAGTTTTATATGTCTCAGCTTTTGATTATCTCATGTATCAGCCCATGTGGCTTGCCTTGTATCTTTAGAATTAATTAATGAACTGTTGTGGGTATTATTGCACTCTCTGGGTTATTTCACGCTTTCCGCTATTTACTTATCTAAAATTGTTCGATGAATCCCTAAACTCATTAAATAGGGTCTTTAGCGAGCTTGCTCGTTGACCGGTCATGACTCGTGTGAGATTGGGTCGTGACAATAGTGGTATCAGAGCAAGAGTTTTCGGACTTCGAACAAACCCAGAGTTAGGACCAAGGCACTCACTAGTACATTAAAATTATCTGCTAACCCTTGGAGATGAACTTATTTTTTGTTGCGTATGTATAGTTTAGCTATGTCTAGCAGTGGCAGCGATTATGCTCCCAGCGACTTCTCGAGCAGCGATTCAGAAAGCAGTCACGAGGTAGCACCACCTCCAGCGGTACCGGAGGAAGTTGAGGATATCTACATAGTGAGTGAAGAAGTTGAAGAACAGGCCCACGCTGATTTGGTAAAAATCACTTCTGATCTCGTAGCCCAAGTAGCGGTATGCTTCGAAGATAACTCGGAAGAAGAAGTCCGGGGAATGATTAACTATCACCTGCAGCTGTTAGCACAAGCTTGTGCAGTAGCACGAGCATCCATTCAGGATTGGGAATTTGAGTACCTCATGGAGGGAGCCAGGAACCGAGCCTTGCATGGCAATAACGATGAAGCACCACCTGAAGAAGAAGTAGCTGAAGAAGAGAAAGAGCCCATGGAATGGCACAATCAAGGTTGGGACCTCGATATTCTCGAAGGAGACCCTGAAGAGGATCCGAGTGAGAATGAGGAAGACGAGGAAGTCATTGACGTAGATCGTGAGGAGTGGGTTTATCCACCCTACGAATGGCCTAACTACTCGGATGATGAGTAACATTATTAGCCTCTTATTATCATCTAGCATGCTTAGTATTCCTGTTTCATAAAGAATCTTTACCTTTATAATGAATCAATTAAACCTTTTTGCATCTCTAACTAAGGAATCTTTTCGGAAGCAGAATAGTTAACACTCGCAACGGTCAAGGAAATAATCCAAGAAACGATGAAGTAGCTGAGCTACGCGATATGGTGAGAAGGCTGGCCGGAACTGTTCAGACCCAATAGAAAATGCTCAATCAATACCTCAACCATCCAGGACCCGTAAACGAGCCACCCAACCTCGAAGAGGAAGTGCTAGTCGACCTAATCGAACAAGCGACTAATTTCGCGACACTAAAGGAATTTCTAAAGCTAAAACCCCTACCTTCCAGGGAGGAATGGACCCAGTAAGAGCAAATGAATGGATCGCAGCTTTGGAAAAGAATTTCCGATTATTAAGATGTTCTGATCAACAGAATGTAGAAATCGGTTCGTATCTGTTAGAAGGTGAAGCAAACCGTTGGTGGAGTCTGAAAAATGCCATGGAGCCAGAAATGAGCTGGGAAAGATTTTTGGAGATTTTTTGAGAGAAATTTATGCCGAGGGCAATAAAGACTGCTAAGAGGATGGAGTTCGAGCACCTAAAGCAACTAGGAATGATGACGGTAGCTGCATATGAAACATAGTTTACAAATCTTGCTGTCTATGCTCCGTACCTAGTGGCATCAGAAGAAATGAAGGCAAGACACTTCGAAGACGGATTGAAGCCTGAGATTTGGAAGGTGGTTCGACCTTTTCAATTATCCACTTATGCTGACGTTCTGGACCGAGCTTTGCTAGTTGAACAAGACATGGAAGAAACAAGGCGATATCGAGAGAAGAAGAGGCAGAATCAGGGACCCAGAAGAGTTGGTCTACAAAAGAAAGCGAACTTTGGAGGGAGGAGAGATGATCAAAGGAGAATGGGGAACCAAGGTGGGGGAAACAGAGTACCCTTAACATGCTTCGGCTATGGCCAGGAGGGCCATTTTAAAAAAGATTGTCCAAGACCAGCGATGGGAGCCAATGTCATACACGTGGGCGCACCAAGGATCAACCATCAAGACAACCAGAACCAGCATCAGGGAAGAGCTTTCGCTTTAGTCCCCGGAGATCCCCGCAATGATGAAGCCTTGGTGGCAGGTAGAATTCTTGTCTGTGGAATTCCTACCTATGCTTTATTTGATTCAGGATCTACTTACTCGTTCATTTTGAAATCTCACTCTCAGAA
>NMUG010001023.1:0-19253 GCA_002855965.1 Monotropa hypopitys
TCATCGGGCCGATGGTTAAAGCTGCCCTCCACATTAGAGCTTAAACGTGTGATGCTGGAATCCGACATCTCCTGCCCACGTCCTGCCGGACATAACCAAAACGAAAGTTAGAGGGCGATGAATCCCCAAGAATGGGACTTGCGCCGACTCTACTTACCCTTCTCCAATGTGATCATAACCCGTTGACAAAGGGGTGGCAGACAGGCAGTCGGACCAGCTGGTCTCCCACCGACCGGGCAAAAGACCATCCTAATGCATAAAAGTGCGAACTCATGAAGTTCGAAAAATACCTGAAGATCGGAAAGAAGAAGAAGTCCTAGAAACTTGAAGAAATCCAGAGGCTGGGAGCCGGAAGCACGGGCGTCGGAGAGCAAAGTTTGCAAGTAAAGTCCCCGTCTCCCATTCCTCATATTTATAGAGGATTGGGGGAGACAGAAACCCAGCTGCCTCGCACGATCCGCGAGGCAGCAGTTGATCCAACCAATCAGCGACAAGCGCAAGCTTCGAAGCGACATCCATCACATGTCCCGTCCGCACGCCCCGACATCATCATCAAATCAGAAGATGACACGTGGATATTTCAGAAGCGGCGGCTACGAAGTAATCATGACAGCCTACAGATGCGCTGGACAACGCGTGTGCTGACAAAGCATCTACCCAGAGCCTCCGGCAACATCATTCTTATATTCCACTAACAAATTAGGCGACGTCCGGCAGAACTCGATCAATCCTTCTCAACAAGTTGAAAAGAATTGAGGGGCTATTGTAGTAGCCGGACCTCACCATGCACGGGCCGAACCCTCTCAGCCGGACCAATCGGCCCAGTCCATACTCTATCCATATCTCACGGAGCAATCCAGGGCCGTCGGACTCACGGACCTTCAGAAAATCACTGCGATTGGAGGACAGAACCGGCGGTTCATCATGTGCCCTTCACGATCTAGAGTAGTCTCACCGAACACCCGAAGGAGCTAGGCCGGGTTGACCATGCAGTGTCACGACCCAATCTCACATGAGTCATGACCGGTCAACGAGCAAGCTCGCTAAAGACCCTATTTAATGAGTTTAGGGATTCATCGAACAATTTAGATTTGAATAATAGCGGAAAGCGTGAAATAACCCAGAGAGTGCAATACTACCCACAACAGTTCATTAATTGATTTTGAAGATACAACGCAAGCCCCATGGGCTGATACATGAGGTAGTCAAAAACTGAGATATATAAAGACAACTCCAAGAGCTCCTATTTCTGCTCTTCAAATCCTGAAAAGGGTTTTAGAAAAACGCATAAGCTATAAAGCTAGAGTGAATTCAGTACATGCCCAAACTACAAGTTTTATGGACAATCAAGATCATTTCCTGCAAGTAAATCATTTTAGATAATCATAGTATGAGTGGCTCAATAGCCTCAAGAGTAGTATCATTGACCCATTCCGGTCATTATCAGACTTTCGGCATCTTCCATACATGAACCTGCAACAAGTGCATATTGATTGCTCTGGGTAATCCACCCGAATTGTATGACTGTCAACCAGTCTATCAAGCCAACCAATTACAGCCTCCACGGTACCAGAAGAAGGGGAGCTACCCCGCAATTTGCAAAGTGGTATGATATCATCCAATGACCATCTGGTTTGGTCCCAACTTTATAGCCTGTCCCTTTATGCATGGTATCTGACCCTGCCCACAGCATTCGGGCTCTTATCCATTCTGACCGTATTCTATGGCCATGTCATGTCCATGCCAAAGATCACATAAAAGCATTTTTCCATATCATGTTTGTCCATGTGTAAAAGGTTTTCACAAGCTTTTCTCTTTCCATTTGTGAGAGCGATAACATAATAGTTTTCCGGCTCAATAGCCATAACAATAACTTTACAAAACGAGTGAGCAAGTGAGGAAAGTACGAGTAAAGAAGGCATGTACAGATTCACCTTTATCTTGGGTTGATTTTCTTTGAATTAATACTTCAATCTGCCACAAAACATAAGGAAACACAAACTAAGCTTCTGCCGAACAACTAAGACTCACTGGCCGAACTAAACTGGCCGAACTGAGCTGCCGGCCTAAAGGCGGGCCAGACTGCTCTGGCCGACTGGCCGAGCTCCGGGGAAAATAAGTGACCGAAAGCCTTCTGTCCGGAGGACAGTGGCCGGTTCGTAAGATCAGGAACACATTAACCGACGGGTTCTAGAGCTTCTCTCGACCGAAAGGGTCCTTATGGTTTTGCCGAGCAAGGCCTTGCTGGGCTGGTGGTATACTAGACTAATGGGTTCTGCCGAACAGAATCTCTCCCGAGCTGAGCTCTGCCGAACAATGAGTTTGCCGAGCAGACGCTCTGCCGAGCAACTAGCTCTGCCGAACAGCAGGTTGCCGAGCTACCAACAGAGGGCACTGGGGAGTTTGGGAAGTGCGGGAAATGTGCTTCAGGTACAACGATTTAGCCGAGCTCAAATAGTTAAAGAAGTTCAGAGGCGGACAATCCCTTTTGCCGAGCACAAGTGCTCCGGCAGGTGGGAGGTTGGCAAGTGATGCGGGAAGGTCAACAGTGTTTACGAGATGGTCCGGCATACCTGCCGAGCTGAAGCAAGCTCAGCCGAACAAAGAAACAGGGGTCTGGATTGCTTCGGTTAAGCCAAAGGAAGGCTTCCGAGCAGGGTTTAGTGCGGCCAGGTCCTTAAATGGACTTGCCGAGCAAGGTGAAGTATAAAACATGATAAAACATGGCCGGAGGACTAAGGGGCTTACCTGAGGTCACAGGAGCTGCTCGGATAGGCTTCTGCCGAGCTGAGTGCTGTGGGGAAAGCTGGTCTGGATGGTAGGATTCCTCTGGTCTACCGAATGGTTTGGCCGAGTTAAGGCTGTCGGAACAGGTGGTCCGGAGGGTTGATGCACTCAGAAAAATACTCCAAGTGTTGGGTCTGCCGAACAATGGGACGTCGGCAACAGCGGTTCTCTCTCTCTAGAGCTTGAATGCAGGGAGGAGTTGGTGTGAAATGAATGCTCCAAAGGGTTCCTTATATAAGGGTTCGGAAGGCTGGGGTGGTAGTTGGGATCATTTATTGTTGATTGGATGCTTCCTAAAACCTGCCGAACAAGTCAGGGACTTGTCCCATCGAAGTCAGACCTGAGCTCTCTGCCATGACAGTCTGAACCTGCGACTGAGTTGTCCCATCCGTGTCAGGCGGCTGGTCAGTTCGGATGGGACTCGACCCTGCAGCTCGGCATAGCTGCTGCCGCGCAGCTGGCACGGGTCCGGAGCGGGGCGGTCAGTTTGAACGGCCGGGCTGGGATGAACTGGGTTGATCCGGATTAGATCGGTTGGTTGTGCGGCGGGTTGGGCTGGGCTGGTCCGGCCTGCACTTGGGCGGCTGGGCTCCTCCCTCTTGGGCTTCCTAGCTCACTTCCTTAAATTTCAAAGGATCCAACGCTTCAAAACTAAACCCATTGGTTTAGGGCATTTAAATATAATCCGAAAATACTTCTAATAATTGATTAATTAACGAAATCTTATTTAATTGGGACGGGGTCTCACATCCTTCCTTCCTTAAAGGAAGTTTGGCCCCCAAACTTTGAAATAACTCATTGACGAGGATTGATAAATATACCTTACTCGAATAATTCTGGATACTTCTGGCGCATATCGTCCTCTTTCTCCCAGGTGGCCTCGTTTCCTGACTGTTTCTCCCACCAGACCTTGACTAGTGGAATAATCTTGCTTCGAAGCTTCTTCTCTCGTCGATCTAGAATTCTGACCGACTTTTCTTCGTAAGATAGATTCTTCTCGATTTCGATCGCGGGTTGCTCCAAGACATGTGATGGGTCTGCTATATACTTGCGAAGCATAGAGATGTGAAAAACATCGTGCACGTTAGCTAACTCTGGTGATAATGCCAAACGATAGGCGAGCGGACCGATTCTTTCAAGAATCTCGAACGGACCAACAAATCGAGGATTCAACTTTCCTCTCTTCCCGAATCTGACGACGCCTTTCATCGGTGATACTTTGAGAAATACCTTGTCGCTTTCTTGAAATTCCAATTCCCTGCGATGAGTGTCGGCATAACTCTTCTGGCGATCCTAGGCTACCTTCAGTCGTTCCTAGATAGTCTTGATCTTCTCTATGGATTCCTGCACGATCTCTGGTCCTGTCAACTCTACATTTCCGACTTCCGTCCAACATGATGGTGTTCTGCATTCCTTTTCGTACAACGCTTCGAATGGTGCCATTCCTATGCTTGCTTGGTAACTGTTGTTGTACGCGAACTTCGCTAGTGGTAGATGCTCTTCCCAGTTTCCTTGAAATTCCAGTGCACAGGCTCGCAATAAGTCTTCTAACGTTTGAATGGTTCTTTCTGACTGGCCATCCGTCTGAGGATGAAAAGCCGTGCTGAACTTGAGCGCTGTTCCCATTACTTTCTGAAGTGATTTCCAAAATCTGGATACAAAACGCGGATCTCTATCGGATGTGATGGATACTGGTGTGCCGTGTAGTCGAACGATTTCCTGGAGGTAGGTGGTCGCCATCCGGTCCATCGAATAAGTGTTCTTGAGTGCAATGAAGTGAGCAGACTTGGTTAAACGATCTACTATGACCCATATATCGTTGTTCCCTTTCTTCGAACATGGTAATCCTACGACATAATCTATAGTGATATCCTTCCATTTCCACTTTGGAATAGGTAGCGGCTGCAATAGTCTGGCGGGCTTCTGACGAATGGCTTTAATTTGTTGACATTGTAGGCATCAACTGACGTAGTTGGCTATGTCGCGCTTCATTCCCATCCACCAATAAGATTTCTTCAAATCTTGATACATCTTCGTTTGACCGGGGTGAATTACGAACTTTGAGTGATGGCCATCATCCATGATTTTCTTCTTGATCTCCTCGTTGTTGGAGATGCACAAATGATTCCTGAATCGGAGAATTCCATCGGTGAGAGTGAATTCGCTTTCTGGAGTGATTCCTTTGCTGATCTTCATAAGCTTGGGGTCACTTCCTTTCCCTGACTTGATCTCCTCCAAAATAGTTGGTTCTGCAACGATGGTGTTGAGGTGCGCATGCTGTAGACAATCGAGTTCCTTTTTCCCTTTCCTGCTTAAAGCATCTACGACAGTGTTGGCTTTCCCAGGATGGTATTGAATATTGAGGTCATAGTCCTTCATCAGCTCTAGCCATCTTCGTTGCCTTCAGCTCCTTTTGGGTGAAAAGATACTTTAAACTTTAATGATCAGTGAATAAGTTGCAGGTGACTCCATAAAGATAGTGGCACCAGATCTTTAAAACGAAAACTACTGCGGCTAGTTCCAGGTCGTGAGTTGGGTAGTTCTTCTCGTGAGGCTTTAGCTATCGGGAAGCGTAGGCAATAACTTGACCTTGCTGCATTAGAACACATCGGAGTCCTCTGAGTGATGCATCGCTATAGACTTCAAAGTCTTTTCCTTCCTGCGGTAGTACGAGAACAAGTGCTGTCGTGAGTTGCTTCTTCAATTCCTGGAAACTTCCTTCTCTGGCCTCTGACCAAACAAATGGCTCTCCTTTCTTTGTTAGCTCCGTCATTGGGGTTGCGATCTTTGAAAAGTCCTTGATAAATCTTCGGTAGTAGCCGACGAGTCCAAGAAAACTACGAACTTCGGTTACTGAAGTTGGCTTGGGCCAATCTTGGATTGCTCCTATCTTCTGAGGGTCTACTGAGATTCCACGTTCGTCGATGACGTGCCCGAGAATTTGAATTTTTGTGAGCCAAAACTCGCATTTCCTAAACTTGGCATAAAGCTTCTTCTCCTTCAGGGTCTGCAAAACGATTGACAGGTGCTCCGCATGTTGCTATTCGTTCTTGGAGTAGATGAGAATATCATCGATGAATACGATTACGAAGTCGTCGAGATAGTTGGTGAAGATCCGGTTCATCAGGTCCATGAATGCTGCAGGTGCATTGGTGACACCAAATGGCTCAACTAAGAACTCGAAATGCCCATACCTGGTACGAAAAGCTGTCTTCTTCACGTCTTCCGCCTTGACTTTGAGCTGATGATAACCTGAACGAAGATTGATCTTTGAGAAAACTTTGGCTCCTTGCAGTTGGTCGAATAGGTCGTCAATTCTTGGTAATGGATACTTGTTCTTGATGGTAACTTTGTTCAGCTCCCGATAGTCGATGCAGAGCCGCATCGTTCCGTCCTTCTTCTTGACAAGCAAAACTGGTGCTCCCCATGGCGATGAGCTAGGTCGGATGAAATCTTTATCTACCAGTTCATGGAGTTGTTCCTTCAATTCCTTTAATTCCGCGAGTGCCATTCGATAGGGTGCTTTGGATATTGGTTAGCTTCCTGGAATAGTCTCGATACTAAACTCTATTTCTCGATCGACGAGTATTCCTGGCAAGTCTTTGGTAAAGACATCAGGGAAATCTCGAACTACGGGGATATCGGATACTGATCAAGTACTTGGCATTGTAGACAAAATGCTACAAAGATAACCTTGACATTCTTTCTGCAAAAGTCGACGAGCATGTGCCATGGACACAAAACATGGGGGTGATGTGACTCTTTCTCCTTCAAGCTTGGCTTCTTCCTCTCCGAGTCCTACGAATACTATACACTTCTCCGCGCAATCGATCTTAGCTTTAAACAGGGATAACCAATCCATTCCAATAATTGCATCGAAATGGGACATAGCTAGAGGGATAAAATCGATTGAGGTACGAGCCCCATTCATCGAAACATCGCAATTCCTAAGAACAGATGAGCATACGACTCCCTTGCTTATGGGTTGAGATACGAGCAAGTCGAATCTTAACGGTTCAAGATTCCTACTAATTTTCTGAGAGTGTGGTTTTGAGATAAACGAGTGCGTAGATCCTGAATCAAATAAAGCATAGGTAGGAATTCCACAGACAAGAATTCTACCTACCACCACAGCTTCGTCATTGCGGGGATCTCCGGGGACTAAAGCGAAAGCTCTTCCCTGACGCTGGTTCCGGTTGTCTTGATGGTTGATCCTTGGTGCACCTACGGGTATCATGTTGGCTCCCGTTGCTGGTTTGGGACAGTCCTTCTTGAAATGGCCCTCCTGACCACAGTCATAGCACGTTAATGGTGCTCGGATTTCGTTGCCTTGATTTTCCATCCTACTTTGATCATCTCTCCTTCCTCCAAAATTTGCCTTCTTTAGTGTGCGAGCTCTCCTAGGTGCTTGGTGTTGCCTCTTCTGCTCTTGGTAGCGTCTCGTCTCCTCCACGTCTTATTCGACTAACAGGGCTCGATCTAGGACGTCAGCATAAGTTGATAGTTAAAGGGGTCGAACCACCTTCCGAATTTCTGGCTTCAATCCATCTTCGAAGCGTCTTGCCTTCATCTCTTCTGATGCCACTAGGTATGGAGCATAGGCAGCAAGATTCGTAAACTCGGTTTCATATGCAGCCACCGTCATCATTCCTCGTTGCTTCAGGTGCTCGAACTTCATCCTCTTCGCAGTCTGCATTGCCCTCGGCATAAACTTCTCTCGAAAAACCTCTAAAAATCTTTCCCAGTTCATCTCTGGCTCCACAACATTCTTCAAGTTCCACCAGCGGTTAGCTTCCCCTTCTAACAGATACGAACCGATTTCTACCTTTTGCTGATCAGAACATCTCAGCAATCGGAAATTCTTTTCCAAGGCCGCGATCCATTCATTTGCTCTCACAGGGTCCATTCCTCCCTGGAAGGTAGGGGGTTTCAACTTTAGAAATTCTTTTACCGCTGCGAAATTAACCGCTTGCTCAATGGGATCCACTAATGCTTCCTCTGCGGGGTTAGGTGGTTCGTCCACGGGTCCTGGATGGTTGAGGTATTGATTAAGCATCTCTTGCTGGGTCTGGACAGTTCCAGCTAACATTTTGACCATGTCACGTAATTCGGCCACCTCATCGTTTCCTTGATTGTTGTTGCGAGTATTAACCATTCTGCTTCCGAAAAGATTTTCAGTCAGAGACATAGAAAGAGATCGTTTTAATTCATAATAAAGATAAAGGTTCGTCATGAAACAGAAATACTAAATATGCTAGATGATAGTAAGAGACTAATACTACTACTCGTCATCCGAGTAGTTAGGCCACTCGTAGGGTGTATAAACCCACTCCTCACGATCTACATCAACGACTTCCTCGTCTTCTTCATTCTTGCTCGGATCCTCCTCAGGATCTTCTTCAGGGTCATTCTCCAAATCGAGGTCCCAGTCTTGATTGTGCCACTCCATGGGCTCTTCCTCTTCGTTAACCGCTTCTTCTTCCTCGGGTGGGACGTTATCATTGTTGCCGTGCAGAACTCGATTTCTGGCTCCTTCCATGAGGTATTCGAACTCCCAATCCTGGATGGATGCCCTTGCTACTGCGCAAGCTCGCTCTAATAGCTGTAGGTGATAGTTGATCATTCCTCGAACTTCTTCTTTCGAGCTATCTTCAAAACGCACCGCTACTTGGGCCACAAGATCAGAAGTGATTGTCACAGAATCAGCATGTGTCTGCTCTTCAACTTCCTCGCTTACTATATAGACATCTTCCACTTCCTCGGGTGCTGCTGGAGGAGGTACTACCTCGTGATCGCTTTCCGAATCACTGCTCGAGAAGTCACTGGTAGCATAGTCGCTGCCACTGCTAGACATAGCTAAAATACGCATACGCAACAAAAATAAGTTCATCTCCAAGGGTTAGCAGATATTTCTAACGTAACTAGTGAGTGCTTTGGTCCTAACTCTGGGTTTGTTCGAAATTCGAAAACTCTTGTTCTGATACCACTATTGTCATGACCCAATCTCACATGAGTCATGACCAGTCAACGAGCAAGCTCGCTAAAGACCCTATTTAATGAGTTTAGGGATTTATCAAACAATTTAGATTTGAATAATAGCGGAAAGCGTGAAATAACCCAGAGAGTGCAATACTACCCACAACAGTTCATTAATTGATTTTGAAGATACAAAGCAAGCCCCATGGGCTGATACATGAGATAGCCAAAAACTGAGATATATAAAGACAACTTCAAGAGCTCCTATTCTTGCTCTTCAAATCCTGAAAAGGGTTTTAGAAAAATGCATAAGCTATAAAGCTAGAGTGAATTTAGTACATGCCCAAACTACAAGTTTCATGGACAATCAAGATCATTTCCTACAAGTATATTTTAGATAATCATAGTATGAGTGGCTCAATAGCCTCAAGAGTAGTATCATTGACCCATTCCGGTCATTATCAGACTTTCGGCATCTTCCATATATGAACCTGCAACAAGTGCATATTGATTGCTTTGGGTAATCCACCCGAATTGTATGACTGTCAACCAGTCTATCAAGCCAACCATTTACAGTCTCCACGGTACCAGAACAAGGGGAGCTACCCCGCAATTTGCAAAGTATTATGATATCATCCAATGATCATCTGGTTTGGTTCCAACCTTATAGCATGTCCCTTCATGCATGGTATCTAACCCTGCCCCCAGCATTCGGACTCTTATCCATTTTTGACCATATTCTATGGCCATGTCATGTCCATGCCGAAGATCACATAAAAGCATTTTTCCATATCATGTTTGTCCATGTGTAAAAGGTTTTCACAAGCTTTTCTCTTTCCATTTGTGAGAGCGATAACATAATAGTTTTCCGGCTCAATAGCCATAACAATAACTTTACAAAACGAGTGAGCAAGTGAGGAAAGTACGAGTAAAGAAGGCATGTACAGATTCACCTTTATCTTGGGTTGATTTTCTTTGAATTAATACTTCAATCTGCTACAAAACATAAGGAAACACAAACTAAGCTTCTGCCGAACAACTAAGACTCACTGGCCGAACTAAACTGGCCGAACTGAGCTGCCGACCTAAAGGAGGGCCAGACTGCTCTGGCCGACTGGCTGAGCTCCGGGGTAAAACAAGTGATCGAAGGCCTTTTGTCCGAGGATAGTGGCCGGTTCGTATGATCAGGAACACATTAACCGACGGGTTCTGGAGCTTCTCTCGACCGAAAGGGTCCTTATGGTTTTGCCGAGCAAGGCCTTGCCGGGCTGGTGGTATACTAGACTAATGGGTTCTGCCGAACAGAAGCTCTCTCGAGCTGAGCTCTGCCGAACAATGAGTTTGCCGAGCAGACGCTCTGCCGAGCAAATAGCTTTGCCGAACAGCAGGTTGCCGAGATGCCAACAGAGGGCATTGGGGAGTTTGGGAAGCGCGGGAAATGTGCTTCGAGTACAACGATTGGTCGAAAAGAACAGTAAGGTGGTTACGAGGCTCTAGGGCTAAATGCCCGAGCTGCTGGCTATTTAGCCGAGCTCAAATAGTTAAAGAAGTTCAGATGCGGACAGTCCCTTTTGCCGAGCACAAGTGCTCCGGCAGGCGGGAGGTCGACAAGTGATGCGGGAAGGTCAGCAGTGTTTACGAGATGGTCCGACATACCTGCCGAGCTGAAGCAAGCTCAGCCGAACAGAGAAACAGGGGTCTGGATTGCTTCGGTTAAGCCAAAGGAAGGCTGCCGAGCAGGGTTTAGTGCGGCCAGGACCTTAAATGGACTTGCCGAGCAAGGTGAAGTATAAAACATGATAAAACATGGCCTGAGGACTAAGGGGCTTACCTGAGGTCACATGAGCTGCTCGGATAGGCTTCTGCCGAGCTGAGTGCTGTTGAGAAAGCTGGTCTGGATGGTAGGATTCCTCTGGTCTACCGAATGGTTTGGCCGAGTTAAGGCTGTCGGAACAGGTGGTCCGGAGGGTTGATGCACTCAGAAAAATACTCCAAGTGTTGGGTCTGCCGAACAATGGGACGTCGGCAACAGCGGTTCTCTCTCTCTCTCTCTCTCTCTCTCTCTAGAGCTTGAATGCAGGGAGGAGTTGGTGTGAAATGAATGCTCCAAAGGGTTCCTTATATAAGGGTTCGGAAGGCTGGGGTGATAGTTGGGATCATTTATTGTTGATTGGATACTTCCTTAAACCTGTCGAACAAGTCAGGGACTTGTTTTATCGATGTCAGGCCTGAGCTCTCTGCCATGACAGTCTGAACCCGCGGCTGAGTTGTCCCATCCGTGTCAGGTGGCTGGTCAATCCGGATGGGACTCGACCCTGCAGCTCGGCACAGCTGCTGCCGCGCAGCTGGCACGGGTCCGGAGCTGGGCAGCCGGTCTGAACGGTCGGGTTGGGCTGAACTGGGTTGATCCGGATTGGATCGGTTGGTTGTGCGGCGAGTTGGGCTGGGCTGATCCGGCCTGCACTTGGTCGGCTGGGCTCCTCCCTCTTGGGCTTCCTAGCTCACTTCCTTAAATTTCAAAGGATCCAACGCTTCAAAACTAAACCCATTGGTTTAGGGCATTTAAATATAATCCGAAAATACTTCTAATAATTGATTAATTAACAAAATCTTATTTAATTGGGACGGGGTCTCACATGCAGTATCCTTCAACCTCCGGCATACCCATCCTGACATCAAAGAAGCCCTGCGTCTCTACTCTCTATAGAGAAGGGACAACTTCCACCGACAGACGGTCTCATGCCGGATGGGTCCACCATCGGCAACGACAGAGAACAATGACCTCCGGCAGAGCAGTACACGGGGGCTGTCCGTACATTAGCTGACGTGGTCCGGGTCGAATCAGTGACCCAGCAGTTCGTTAGGGCAAACGTCAGCACCAAGGATTCCCCCCGTGTGCAACATATGCTCTCGCTATTTGGCGCTAGTCAGGTTCAACTATAAATACCCGTTGAAGGTACTATTCACGGGACTCTTCCCTGATCCTGATGTTTCGCACTTTCTGTCTCTACATTGCTCACCGATCGTTACTGACTTAGCCATCAGAGGCCCCTCTCGGTCACTGCCGACCGGTGGGCTCTAACCCTTGTTTTGTAGGGGCCAAGTACATGTCTCCCTTTTCTCTTATAGGAAACTCGCTCAGTCGTCCGCAGCAGTCACAACAGCCATCCGGTCCAAGCACAGAGGATCCGAAGAGCCATCCGGATTTAAGTCACCACACACCCGAAGGAGCCAAGTTGGGTCAGCCATGCAGTTTCTTTCAAACCTTTGGCATATCCAGCCCAGACAACAAGGAAGCCCTTCGTGACTTCTCCCCACTGGGAGGAGGCACAACTTCCCTTCGTCGGTTGGTCTTATACCAGAGGGATCCACCATCGACAGAGACATGCAACAATGACCTACGACTCAACAGAAAACTTGGGACTCGCCCGTACATGTGCTGACGTAGTCCGGGTCATTACAACGGTCCGACAACACATTTAGTACTAACATCAGCAACGGGACTTCCCCACGTGCATCACGCACTGGCCATTGGCACCAAGTTAGGTTTGGAGACCTATATATACCCCATTGAGGTACTGTTCACAGGATCTTGGTCCTGAACTCTCTCCGACTACTCTAACTTACAGTTCTCCTTCTCCGACGCATACTAACTTAGCCATCAGAGGCCCTTTTCGATCACTACCAACTGGTGGGTTCTAACCCTTGTTTTGTAGGAGACAAACAGGAGGATCCCTCTTTTCTTGCAGGTTAGACCTTCATCCACTCCAAGGCCAGGTGTCGTTCACCCGCACCCTCTGGACAGGGCCTAGACGGATTATCGAGGCAGGCAGATTTTCAGTCACCATATTTGGAAACTCCACCGGGGAAGTTGTTCCCAGAATCTGATGACGTTAGTTCACATCCCCATCCTCTTCGTCCACGGTGCCACTCCTCTTCACAATGGGTGGTGAAAACACGTGATCTAGACATCGTGACCTTCCTCCACCCCCCCATCTGTCATTTGTCTCTAGTGGGGTAGAAGGATCTTCTGCTGCTCAGGATCCACTGTTGGATCTGTTGGGGTCTTCTTCATAGCCATCTGACGAGTAGATGAACTAGAAGGATGCTGAGATCGCCTTCTTAAAAGACCAATTGGCAAGACTTACAACCCTATCTGTGCACTACCCACAGTTCATTTGACAGATACTCCGCAATCCGTTTCTGATTATGCCAGGAGGTGCCCGACACTAGAGCGACCGGAGAAGCCAAACGATCAAGGCCGTTCAGGAAAGGGAAAGGCAGTCTGCCGCTCCTCATCCCTTGAATGCAAGTCGAGAGATGGTCACATTCGATCCTCTAGGAGTCGTCCATCCATCATCGCCATTTCAAGCTCTCGCTCCGGCAGATCTCATGAGACTCTCTACCTTCTTGATGATGGAGACCTTCTTCCTGCTGAGGTCACCACACCAGAGATCTATCTAAGGGAAGCTCCAGACACAGAGATGAGGACCCGCAAAGAAAGGGACCACAAGTGCTCCGACATGCATCAAGGAGCATATGAAGAGCACAACCATAAAAGAAGGCATCACATGAATCATGACTCTCCTCCTCCCAGAAAAAAGTGTGACCTTAGGGATCACCTCAACTACCACAGAATCCAGACAGCTCCCAGCCCAGATAGGAGAGCAATTCCGTAGAAGCCCTCTGTCGATGCAAGGCTCTAACAGCTCAGCCCCTCCCCATTCAAACCGGAGATTGAGCTGACAACTCTCCCGCATGGCTTCAACCTACTAAAGTTCACAAAATACGATCCGAAGATGGATGCGTACACCCACACCATCCATTATTGGCAGATCATTTCGCTTTACACCACTAACAACGCGGTCATGTGCAAGGTATTTTCGACAAGCCTTGGAACTCTCGACTCCCTCTAATTCAACAAGCTCCCTTCACGTAACATTACTTACTACTGGGACCTTAAAGGAGCCTTTATGGCTCAATTTGTCACAAGAAGCAAGTAGAGAAAGGAGGTTGACGCCCTCGTCAACCTCAGGAAGTGTCCGGATGAAAGCTTCTGTCAGTATACAGAGAGGTATTGGGAGCTCTTCAATGAGATCCAGGGTTGCGACCAGACGGTGGCAACTTCTTTCTTCAAGATCGACCTGGAAAGCGATAGCCAGATCTTCGCTAATCTCATGCTTCATCCTCCGAAGAATATGGATGACCTTATACTCCGGATAGAAAGTTCTGTCCGCTGGAGGACCTTCTCGCTAAATGGAAAACCAACGCCCAAAGCAACAACTCCAGACATCTCAGCCATCCAATAGCCAGAAGTAGGTCAACATTATCAAAACTAGTCCCAAGGTGGCCCCAAGGGCCCACGAGTTCAATGTCGAGACCACGGTGCTCACTGAACCAACTTACTTGCTCGTAAAGCACATCGAGAACCAGTCGTTCTTTGCATGGCCAGATCACAAACTGGCAATGACAGGCAAGACTAAGGATAATATGGTCCATTGTATGTACTTCAAGGAGCAAATACACTTCATGACCGGGTGCAAACCCTTCAAGTCGTACCTGGAATACCTTGTGCAATAGGGACACCTTGACAGATGGGTTGATCACAATAAAGCTCGGGATTTGGCCCAAACTGCTGGACATCTCAACTAGCCTGAGGAGGCCATTCCAATGATCAACGTGATCTACAGTCCCCTCAACAAAGAGGCTGTCGATCACCTTTGCGTAGAGCTCGACCAGGTCTCCACCCCAAAACAAGTGCTGACGGTCAGATCGGTACCGAAGTAGAAGTACTCCGCCGAACGGTCGGGTTGGTCTATCACATTCACAAACAAGGACCTTGACCACATCTAGCTCTCACACAACGATGCACTTGTGGTCACACTTCGTATCAGTCTTGCAAATGTTTGTCGGATTCTCGTTGACCAGGGAAGCTCAGCTAAGGTAATGTACTTTTCCTCTTTTCAAGCCCTCAAGCTTTCCACTGATGACTTGCAGCCTGCCGACGTCCCTCTTGTCGGGTTCAATGGTGCTTCTGTCTGGCCCCTCGGAAAGATTTCCCTTTCGGTCCGAGCAGGGTCCAAGACGGTTGACATGGAATTCATTGTTGTCAACGTTCCAAGCTGTTAGCCCAAAAAAGGGGGTAGGCAACAATGCAAATATGCAAAAATACTTCTGTAACTGCCCTGGAATTTAAACCATTTTTGAAAGGGGATATTAGAGCATTTAAATAAAATACTAAAACATAAAACCCCCATCACACCATGCATAACCACATCATATGTCCAGTCACAAGCAGGAAGTAAATGAGTTTAAGTCTAAATATTACAAACCCGGATACCAAATGTAAATAAGTAAAGTGTGGAAAAATAAATAAGAAGTGCATTACAAATTGAAAATCTTCAAAGCTTCTCAAAATCTTAGAACTCCACTCCCAAGCTAAGCCGAAGGATCTTTCCCTAAAAATAGAGGGTTAGGCATATGCCTAGTAGAGAAAATCTAAATATACGATATATACAATAGTTGTGTGTACACGTGAGAGTGTACATGAAGTATGATTGCGATGCATGAAAGAGAGTCCGATAGGTTTCCAATTTAAAGTATTAAAGTGTAATTGAATGATCTAAATCTTGCTCCCAATAAACTAATTTATTTCCAAATACTTGCCGAAATCAAGTAACCGTGTCAAAACCACTCCTTATCAAAATAAGGGATTTTCAAATAATTTTCCAATTCCTTATCAATATAAGGTTAATCATTTAAAATTTAGAGTTTAGGCTATTAATTCCGCGCTAGATGCTCGTCAACTATCTAACCGTATAATTCCTCGTATTACTCGACTCGACGGGAGAGTCCAATCATGCTCCTATTGTGCAATGTCGTGAACGTAGAACGTTCAGAGATCAAAATCCCAGGAATCAAAATCCCATAAATATATCCAATTCAAGGATCGATATCTATATTAAATCACTATTTGATGTAAACTTCCAATTTTCCAAAATTCTCAAATTTTAGGCCGATGGTCGAATTTCAATAATTTTCTAGGTATCAACATACCAATGTTCAATTCAACGCTTCAATTTGATGTTTCCAAGACCAATTGCCATTTATCCCAAATTTGTCGAATATAATCAAATTAGGATTTTTAGAAAAAATTGGGGGTTTTCAATTCTACCTTTGGAAATATAAAATTGAAGTTAATAGGACATTACATACAAGGCCAATTGAATAGTAGACCCAATACATACACCTTAGAAATCCTAGGACATACCGCAACATACATACTCCAAATTTTTGTATAAAAAGGGAGAGGGAGAAGAACCTAAAACATATATATAGGTTTAGAAATACTCTACCTCTTAGGAACAAGGCACCCAATACTCTAGGAGAGAGTTCTTCACGTAACCCTTGAAGCCAAACACATCAATATGTAGAGGAGGGTGAGGGAACAATGTTTGTGAAGAGCTTCTACCTAAAATTCTCCAAACTTGGAGGGAATTTAAGAGAGAAGTGAGAGAGAGAGAGGAGAACGTGAGAGAAGGGGGGAAGAGAGAGATAGGGTGGCTGTTGTAAATGTTTGGAGTGATTTTCGTATAGGGTTGAGTAGGAAATAAGTATATATATGTGCCCAAAATCCATCCCGAAAATACCCTTACTGAAGGGCATATCGATATACACAAGGTGTATATCGATATGCAACTGCCCAGAAATTGCCCAGAAAGCCTCACATTTCGATATACCTCATAGTGGTATATCGAAATACACTAAGTGAAGAGCCGACCGGAAGGGTCTATATATCGATATACTCCTAAGGAGTATATCGAAATACTGTTTAAGAATTTTTGGTCAGAGAGTCTTGTATATCGATATACACCTATATGCATATCGAAATACAGACATTTCGATGTAGAGGACCAGGAACCAATATTTCGATATACACCTAGTGTATATCAAAATGCAACTGAAGATGAATGGGACAGAGGACTTGGTATATCGAAATGCACCTGGTGTATTTCGATATACACACCCTACTGATGGAAATCATCAAGGAGGCATTTCGATATGCAGCCCTATGCATATCGAAATGCAGCATGCCCAAGCCAAATCACCAGTCTTGCATATCGAAATGCAAGGAGGGTGGGGCCTTCTACATATTGAAATATGGGCCAAATTTTGGAAGATTTAATTGCTTGAAATGTGATTGCCGAACACTCGTGGCAATCACCCCGAACATCCTCGAATACAACAAATCTTCTTATCGAACATACCAAACTCCACGTGATTCAATAATAACCTCGGGGAGACTCGAGGATTTATAAGGATCAAATAGAAGTTGATTTCCAATTTCTTAAGAGGAAATATTAATTCAAAGGAATTAGAAAAGAAATTTATAAAGAAATTTCCTTTAATAAAATTTAAAGGAAATTAAATAAATATTCCTGAGACCAAATTAAAACAACGGGAAATTATATTACTAATTTCTGAACCGTTACAAGTACAACAAAGAGTGGGGGGGGGGTCAAAACTATGTCCAATTTAAAAATTACTCCAAGATTAAGAACTTGGGCTAAATGACATATCAAAAGATATTCGAATCTAGATCAAGAAACCAATGCCAAAAACCCTTCCGTTACACCTAATTTGTTGCAATATGGCAACATTTGAGGTTTTTGGGATTATTTTGATTCCAAGAGGTTGATCCAAGAATACTTTTAATATAATAAAAGTGCAAGAACAATCTTAAGGCAACCTAAGCAAACAACCAAGGCAAGGAAAGAATGAAATTACAAGGCAATAAGTAAAAATGCAAGGCAAAAAGTAAGGGCAACGAACACAAGATTTATAGTGGTTCCATTAGGCTTGTCCACAGCCTAAGATACGTCCACTCCCTTAAAATTATAAGAGTTTCACTAAAATAAGATTACCTTAGTGGTGGTAACCAAACCTTACAATTTTGCCTTGAGTTATTTAACCTGGCAAGTGATGCAGTCGTCAATGGGAGATGACGACTGCAAGGGAAAAGGATGAACACAAAGATGTATTCCTTCTACAAACTTGTTGATTCAAACGAATACCAAGTCAATAGGCATCAATCAAGCGTTGATTCAGGGCAAATACCGGATGATTGGGAAGAAAGTGCAGAAATCGCACTCTAGGGTTTCATTCAAATCAAAGCTGCTCCATACAATCACAAAAAGAGTTTAAATAGGGAACAATAAACCCTAATCCCGGGACAAACCGGGTACCAACTGAAGATAAAAGAAATAAAAACAAAACAGTCCAAAACAAAATCCCAACACAGAAAATGGGCCCAAAGCTACCATCAGAAGCGTGTTTTGACCATTTTTCCAGATCGAATACGGCAAAGCGGACCTTTCCAACGACATATTATGGGTTCCAATCGGATTTACACGGGTAAAGTTACAACCGTTTTACCAACAACCCATGCATACCTTCGCCCACGTGTCTCTAAGTAAGCATCAGCAATGCTATCTGCATCATCAAGCTCCTAGCCTTGTGAATCTTGCGAGTGCCTACGAACCTTTGCCTTAAGAAGTTTCTAGATGCTCTCCAACCTTGAGTGCTTCCAGGTGTCTCGAACCTTGAAAGCTTTTGGGTGCCTCGAACCTTTGATAGACTTTGCGGGTGCTATCAACCTTCTTTGCAAGCTCCAACCTTGAACTTGACTATTCTTTGAAGTATAGACAGATGAAGATGGGAAGCTTATACTTCCCTTACAATGTAAGAACAACAAACTCTCTCTAATACAATCTACAAATAAATTACAAGCTTCTCCAAGAATGATTACAAGGTGAAATACAAGGGGGAGAGGTATAGAGAGAGATTTGAGAAAGATTTTAGAGAAATATCAATATAGCAAGTGTAAGAGCATTCTCTTGGGGTATTAAGGACCCCAATACATGTTTATATAGCCACAAATAAGCAACTCCAAAATCCAAAATCGGGACAAAATATACTAACCGATAGGCAACCGATAGGGAAACTGGTATACCAGCTGGCCTGCTAGTTAGGCTGATTTTCCCCACCAAACCTACTTCCCAACAATTGCATAAACCGGTATGTGACCGGTATATCGGCCGGTATACCTATCGGCATACCTGTCGGCTACATGTCCCTATTCATATGGACCATTTGGGCACTCCAAAACTCCGGTTGATGCACCGTTTTTCTATGGCTTTGTTTTGATGTCCCCTTCATTTTCTATGAACAACACATCTTGTGAAAATGTAAGTATAATTATCAATTGTTAGAATAAGCATATTAAGGCAAATTAAGTACTTAAGCAAGTTTAGGAAAATCCTAAAATTATTTTTCTATCATAAGGGACTTAAGGAAAATATTGTAATGATGATTAAACATTGAAAATATATTTTCTTAGCCTTCTCAAAGTCATTTAATTAAAAATACAATGATTTGAACATTTAAGCTTTATAATCAATTTCCTTGAATAAAGAGGTTTTCAACCTTTA
>NMUG010001024.1:0-19243 GCA_002855965.1 Monotropa hypopitys
TTGTGATACTTAGCACTTTATCATTGGTTTATTTAAAGTCACATGGATTGATTATATGGATTGATAACATGTATGATTTAATCTTGGCATGATTTAATTCAAAATCAATTTTAAATTTGATTTATTTATTTAAATGATAATTATGCTTTGAGTAATATGTTTATCTTGGCATGTAAATCCCTTTCATGACACTTGTCACTTTTTTAGAGGCTTAATTATATATGTTTTGATATGTATAAGTTGACTTGTATTGGAATTAAATTCGAAATTCAATTATAATTCAAATTAGGTTATTTAATATGGAACATATATACATTGTAAATATTCTGTTAAACGTTTTAGTCTGGATTTTATCTCAATCAGTGCAGGATAATAGGAGAAGAGAATAAATCAACGCGGTATTCAAATTGGGCTGTCAGATTTGGCACTGGACTATCGGCCGATCTATTGACCAGTCTACTAATCCAACAGTCGGTTTGCTCTAGTTTTGTGTAGTGATGTGTTATGTTATATTGCAGGCCCTCTGTAAATTTATTTTTTTATTTTGTTGATCGGGCGATGTATTTTTAATTGTTCATAGTTAGTACGTTGTTTGTGTGAACTCGAGGAAGACTTGAAGATTACAGTGGATCAGGAATCATTCTCATGGCTCACGTTGTGGATCAAAGGTATACTCATGTTTTTGGCATAAATAACTTTGCATTAAATTATTTTGAGAGCTTTTATTTTGATTTGCAAAATTCTTTTTAAAACAAAACATTTTTTCTTCTTCTTGCATATCAATACAGTGCGTCAGCGCCTTCTGGTGCCGTGCTAGTGCCGTGGCGCCTCATGGTACTGCACTAGCGCAGTGGCGGTTCCATGGCACCTTCTTGTCAATTTTGTGTTGGAAATACAGAGCAGGGCATGCCGAAAGCGTTGCGCTAGCGCCGTGGCGCCTCATAGCGTTGCGCTAGTGCTATGGCGTTTGCGTGGCGCCTTTTTGGTCAATTTTGTGCAGGAGTTACAGATTTGTACGTGCTGAAAGCGCTGTGCTAGTGTTGTGGTGCTCCAAGGCACTGCGCTAGCGTCATGGCATCGTGTGGCGCCGTGCGTCTGTTTGAGGTGGTAAAAAGGGTTTTAAACGAAATTTTTAAGGATTAATATATACATGATATTTTATCTCTTCTAATCACTCACTTAACTTTTGTTTGAGCATAAGCACTTTTCTTGGGAGGCTAGGGTTTGTGAAGAATTTTTTAAAAAGTTTGTTTTGATTCTCTCTTGTGTTTACAACATCAAAAAACTTTTATGAGAGTTTTTTGAGGAAAATCATTTGCATTATCATAATTGCATATTCTTCAATATCTTCAACGGATCGTTGCCCATCTACGATTTGGCCAAGATGACTTGGAGCCGACGAAGATTCGAGATTGAGCTTGATCGCTCGTGATGTGCATTGAATCAAAGGAGTAGTTAAGGGAACATCGTCAACATACAAGGATTAGATATATCGATGGGTATTCGTTTTTCTATTTGGCTTGTAATGTTGAACCTTGTTTGATTAATACAAAAATCATAGACTAGGGGTGGTTTTTGGCCTAGGGTTATTCGACCCTAAGTCGTTTCCACATAAATCTCGTGTGTGCTCCTCATTGTATGTCACGCTCCGGATTTTCAAACCATTTTTTTGAAATCATTTATTAACTGGGGAAGACAAACATGGATCATCATCAATTAAATAAAGCTAAATACCATTACATCCCAATTCAACACATATGAAAATCCGAGAGTGAATGCGGAAATAAACATAAAGAAATAAAGTCCAACACGTGAAAGAGAGAGAGAAGTAGCTAGAGAAATCTAGTTATTACAAAACCATCACTTCTATTACAAACCCAAAGGGGCCAATTTAAAAGAAAATGAAAGTGCATATGTCTTCCAAAGAGTCCCAAAACTTCTATACTTCAAATCATTCAATCAATGGTTCTTTACCTGCAGAATCTAAAAAAAGGGCGTATCACGCCAAAGTAGGGAAATATCTATCAACAAGTATGTACTAGGCTAGTGTGAACGAGTGTGTGATTGTACAGAATGATATAAATAATATGCATGAAGCAATGCAAGGCAATGATCCGACTTCTATAACATAGTAACGACTAGCGAAAGTAACGTAGAGTTCTACAAGGGACCGCAAGCCAAGGATCAAGACATAAGTATGTTCTCAATCCGTGAAGTTTAACCAGGGACTACTAGGCAAGAGTCCATACATAAGAAACATAAGAAGTGTTTGAGACATTGCCCATTAATGAAAGTACAATCCATTTTTTTTCTCATTCCAAGTGGGATAAAATGCCGGAATCCTAACCAAGGTATTCCATAATCATAACGTGTCGTCGGAATCCTAACCAAGGTATTCCAGTATTATTATCTTTTTGTGACGTTGATAAGGCGAGGTTGGATTAGTGGCTCGTCAACACACTAATCGAACCTATCCGGTCTTTCCCAAATAACGTTGGGAGGGCTCACGTTACCACCATTGTGACCAATGTCGCGGATGGAGCGACCATCCTAGGAGTCCTAACCAAGGTACCCCAATCAAATAATCTTAGGCTCATATCACTGTCATCGTGTCCGGGAATCCCTAGCCAAGGTTGCTTCCCTTAATATTGATGCCCGAGAATCCCTAGCCAAGGTTGCTTCTCATTGGGGCCCAATAACTCATTTCATATAACGTTGACATAGTCAAAAATGTGTATGCGTAACAATTCACAATATAACCAATGTGTGTCGATTGCCCATTAAATTGTGATTAAGGGATAACATTGTGTAACCTGACCAATGTACAACCAATTTCTATAAAACATAACCCATACCGCAAACCCATCTGTTAAGCCTTATTTAGGCCCAATTTCATATATCTAATGCCAATTTAACCAAAATAACTCTAATTGACCAAAAGCCCCAATTTGTGAGTTAAGGTCCATACAAGGATTTGGGGGGTTTTGCACAATTTATTCCAACATGAAATTGACTCAAGCACAATGCATATAAGATCATAGTAACTCTATTAGAACCACCAATTTCATAATTGAACCTTAAACTCTAGGTCAATTTCACCCAAACATGCATATACGAAATTTATACAACAATGTCTAGATTTCAAGGATAGAGGAAGAGAGAGCATAGTCTAGAACCTTACTAGAGATGGATATCACCCTACCTCAAGAAGCTTAAACAAAAACCCTAGCTTCGGATTTTGTAGAAACGGGGAAAATAGCGGGTGTCCCGGATAGATCGTGTTGCAAGGACCAACGTTTCTTCTTCGCTTTTCTTGATTTGAGCTTTTTTGAGCCTTGGTTTTCAAGCTTTTAGCTTGGGTAACAATGGTGGTGGGTAGGGTTTGGAGAGAATAGAGTGAGAGAGATAGAGAAGAAGGGTGAAAATGATGAAAAACGGGCTCCTAAAGGTATATATAACCCCTACATTGAAATCCACACATTGCCCTTAATGAAATAAGAATCTGCCAGAAAATACACAGAGAGACCGGTCTCTTGATTTTCGAGAGACCGGTCCCTTCCCCTTCGGGCCTCACTGCTTCAAGAGAGACCAGTCTCTTGGTTTTCGAGAGACCGGTCCCTTCACACTCGGGACCTTTCTGCTGCGATAGAGACCGGTCCCTTAGAGGAAATTTCCAGAATTTCCAAAAAATGGGACTTTCGAGAGTATTTCAATCGTAATTTCTTCGCCTGACCTCCGATTGAGGCGATTCAAGTTGTGTTGGATTCGTAATCAAATTCTCTATTATAATCCAGGGTCAACCACCTTAAAATCACACCAAGATTTTAAGATAAAATAAATCAAGATTCTAAATATAATTTACGAGACGAATTAAATTCCGAAAATACTTTATAAAATACGGGTCGTTACATTGTCTCTTTGCCTCTCTCTTGTATTGACACATGTGGTTTGATTGATTTGCTTTTGATCAGTAAAAATTTAATAATTATAAAAACTCACATATTCACCCCCTCTAGGTTAGTTTGTCGCTTCCGCATTAATTTCAATTGGTATCAGAGTCAGGTTGCTCGTTTTTGACCTAATCGTCAGAGTTTGATCCTTTTCACCATGGATTCTTGCACACCTAAAGAAGGTGCTTCGAACATGAGACCCCCTTTCTTTGACGGAAGTGACTATGCATATTGGAAAGCAAGAATGAGTACACATCTTAGTTCACTTGGAATTAGGATTTGGAGGTCGGTTCAATATGGTTATAAACCCCCTATGATTGAAGATGTGAACACAAAACAATCACGATTAAAACATGATTCCGAATGGAACATTGTTGACAATAAAAAATTTGAGGCTAACTCGCGTGCACTAGGAGCGATTTATGGAGCGTTGAGTAAAATCGATTTTAGCAGAATTTCTTTTTGTGCCACCATAAAAGAAGCGTGGGATGTCTTACAAGTAACACATGAAGGAACCAAAACGGTTAAGACATCAAAGATTCAAATGCTAAAAACTCGCTTTGAAGAGTTGCGAATGACCGACGATGAGTCTTTTGACTTCTTTATTGCAAAGTTGAGTGACATCGTAAACTCATTTTATGCTTTGGGTGAACCTGTCACACTCCGAAAATTGTAATTAATTTCCATTCGTTTTAATAAATCGAAAATCATGTACCGTTGAGATCTTGGGATATTTGGAAGCATCTATTATCATTGTATATCACGTTTAGTAAGTCCGAGTGGGATGGAAGTTATTGACATGATGTTCGTCGATGGTTGTGTGTTCGGATAAACCCTTAATCGCATTTAAAATCCATCGACCTGATCCGTTCTCCAATTCAAAACTCTTTATTTATGGAAGTCATAGATAATTTGATTACAAATCCAACACAACTTGAATCGTCCCAATCGGAGTTCAGACGAAGAAGTTATGACCAAAATACTCTCGAAAATTCCATCGCTCAGAACGAGTGAAAAATTGCCCGTGTCGACCAGTACACCATAACGCCGTCGACCGGTCGACAGAGTCCAGTGAACATTTTGATTAGCCTCGACTAGTCAAGCTATATTCGTCGACCGGTCGCCATGTGTTATTTTGCTGCGCGAACTGGTTTAGTGAGGGGCAGTTTGGGGATTTCACTAGGGGTCATATATATATATATACCCTATATACGATTTTATCCCATCTTCTTCTCTCCACCTCCCTCTCAATTCTCTCTACCTTCTCTCCTCCATATCTCTCCAACCAATGGGATTCGATGAAAATGCGGAGTATTAACGTCGACGACCTCACTCTCCTCTCTACAGTGATGCGCATGGATCATCCATTCACAGTGAGTTTCTCTCCCTCTCCAAACCCCTAGGTTTTGTATCTCTCTCCTCCTTTCATGGAGTTTGGTTGCTCATTGGGTGTTTTGTCTTAGCAAATATCATAGAGTGGTGGCTTGTTTACTCTTCGTCTCTCTTGGGCCAGTGTGCGATTGTACCTTATCCTGGTCGTTACTAGGATTCCTAGATTCGTGGTCATGTGCGATTGACTTCTTGTGTTTATTGTTGGCACTGGGTGGCGATTGCGGAAGCTGTGCGTTGTTCAGAAAATCTTCTTGCTCTTTGTTTTCCCAACTCTTGACGTTGCGACTGGCTGTAGCCATCTCCTTGTCGACTGTTTGTGGTACGTCTGCTGTAGTGGCGCTTGTCGCAGTGGTGACGTGTTGTTCTTCTCGTGCGTAGAGAATCATCTACTTTGTAGAACTTGTTTTCGGGAACCGTATCCTTGTTTGGCGCACTCTTGTCTTGCGGGTTATCTCCGTACATTCATTCTCATTCGCCGTGTCTTCATGCGAATCCAGATTGTTGTCATATCCGTTGGCGCCATGTCCGTTTGCGTTTGGACACTTCTATTCTGCGATGTTGTCCCTTTGGAGCTTGTTTGAGAGTGTGTTGTGGGATTGGTTTGTGGTTGGTGTGATTAGTAAGACGAGTTTACTTTTGGTTGTGCAGTTGTGATGCGAGTGTTAAGGTAGAATGTCCGTGTCTCTTGAAGTCGACTGCACCGACTTGGATTGTGGTGATGTTTGTCATGACCGGTGTGCATAGTCCGTGTCATATGGTGTAGGAATGACCATGAAGGATTGTTTTTAGAAGGTGACTGGCCAACACATCTCGAATCAAACTTCTTAGTCATTCTGGTACCGCACTAGGTGTGTGCGGGTTGGTTTGTGAGATTTTGGTTGTTTGGTTCTTTTTTTGGTGGCGTTGTGGTCATTTGGTGTGATTCCGGTGGCACGGTTGTTGTGTGACCATCCCTTGTGGGTTGTCTTGCTTTCAAATTCTGCGTCGTATCGGTTGGATATTTCCTACCTTGTTCGGAAAACTATTTCGGGGTTGTTTTACATGTATGTGGTGATAAAGTCGTTGTGGACTTCGTTGTGGTAGTCGAAAACCGCTCTTTTATTTTTCAAAAATTTTAGAAAAATATTTGAAAAAATCAGAGTATCCGTATCGTGTCCTGGCGTATCAGTGTATACTCGGCATGTCCTTGGCATATCGGCGTGCCCTCGACGTTTCCTTGGCGTGTCGGCATGTCCTAGGCGTATCCTTCGCATGTCGGCGTATCCGTACCGTGTCCCTTCATATCCTTGGCGTTTCGGCACTTGGAAATTCTCCCGGCATGTCTGCATTGTGTCGTGGCATGCTCTAGATTTTTGTGGAATTTTTCTGAAATTTGTTTGGGGCAATATTCTTGCGGTTTAACCTCCATATCGTGTTCCTTGTTCGAAAAGGCGCATTTCTTGCTTGTTTGATTGGTTTGGGAACCTATTGTTGCGCGAAAACCATTTCTTTGGAAATCCTTGACTCTCTCGAGGACGATGTTGTTGTGTAATATCGGTTTTTCCTTGGCATGTTGGTTTCGCGACGTACTCTTTACTTTGCAATGCGTTGCGCTCTCTTAAGGAAGTTGGTTGGACTTTCGGTTTGTGATTGTTGTTGTATGTTTGTTGAGTGGAATCGTTGTCGATTACGGATCTCTTTTGGCATTGCGGGTTCATTGGCGGAGTTGTTTCGGTTGGAAACTCCCTTGTTGTTGTTGTCGGTCCTCGTCGCAAATTCATCCAAGTGTTTGGTACTTTTGGGAACTGTTCACTTCGTGGTGTTATGTTTCGGTTCGTCTACCTTGGAAATTTCGAGGACGAAATTTTTGTAAGGAGGGTAGTTTGTCATACTCCGGAAATTGTAATTAATTTCTATCCGTTCAATAAATCGAAATTCATGTGTTGTCGAGGTCTTGAGATGTTTGGGAGCATCTATAATGATCATATGTCATGTTGAGTAGGTCCGGGTGAGATGGGCATCCCCGACATGAAGTTCGTCGATGGTTGGGTGTTCGGATAAGTTCTAAATCACGCTTAAAAATCCATCGACCTGATGAGTTCGTCAAACCAGAATTCTTTGTTCATAGATAATTCGATTACAAATCCAACGCAACTTGAATCGTCTCAATCGGAGTCTGGACGAAGAAGTTATGGCCGTTTCGTTGGGGCAAACTTGTGAATTCCGAATAGAACAAGTTTGCACCGGTGCAGAGATAAGTTGCACCGGTGCACAACCCTATTGTTCGAAATTTTAGCAAGTTTGCACCGGTGCAGGTGAAGTTTGCACCGGTGAAAAGTATGCTGTTTGGCCGATTTTTATGCTCATTAAGGGTTTTTGGTAATTTGAAGTGGGGGGCTATATATATTCAATATACACGATTTTCACTCATCTTATACATCAAAACCCTAACTCCCACTCTCTCTACCTCCATCTCTCACTCTCTCTCACTTCTCTCTTCCATCTCTCTCAATCCGTTGAGATTCTGCGAAAACACGGAGTATTAACGGCGACGGCCTCGCTCTCCTCTCCACGGTGATGTACATATGTCAGTAAGTTGTTCTCCCTCTCCTAAAACCCTAGGTTTTTGTATCTCTCTAGTGTATGTATATTAGTTGCTCATTGGGTGTATTGTTGCGAGGGCTTCGCGGTGGTGGGTTTGGTTCGTACCGGTGGTCATGGAGTTTTTCCGGCGAGGTTTTCCAGCGAACTTTTCCAGCGAGTGTCACCGGAGTTCCAGTCAAGGTAGAGTTTTCGATCCCTTTCGTTTATAGTATTGGCCTTCGCAATTCCTCCTCGCAACTTGTATGTCAATTGGTAGTTTTGAACATTTGTACTAAATTATCGTTCACGAGTCGTTGTTCGCGTAAATTGGTCGGACGTGGGTACTGTCTAGGGTCTCTATGAAATTCCTAGGATGTTAATTGTTCGATTCTAAGCTCAATTTTGAAAAGCCCCAATTTTATGAAAAATGTGTCGTCGTCGTTTTGGGAAATCAAATTGGAGATATTGACTTGTTTGGACACCTTTGGGTGGTTTGTGGGTAAACACATGGTCTTGGCACATTTTTGTAAAGAATCGAACAAATGGAACATTTTGTGAATAAACGGAAGTGTTTGGGAAACAATGACACGATTTGCGAACGATGGACATGTTTTGGAAATAATGAAAGGAAAGTCACATTTTGAGTTGGTACGTTGACTACGAGGTTGTTTGCCCTAGGTCACACGGAATGGTGGTATAAAAGGAAAATGTGGCACATAACTCTATGTGAGGACTGGATACTGATGAGTGGCTATTGATTTGGGTTGCTTACCTTGTATCATTATTTAGAGTGGCACACGACATTGCGCAGTGGAGGTTTGACTGGACCTTTCCGGTGAGCTGGGGAAAACATGAATGATACGACATGGAGTTGATGAGCTCCTATGCGAAACTAGCCAATACTCCGTGATTGTTGATTGATATTGGCCTTGTGCCTACTAGAAGGCATGGAAATGGAATACACGTGAAACTTGGAATATAATGGGAATTGGGACACGTTTATATACAGAAAATGAGTAATCTAACTAGTATAAGTTGACACTTGAACACTTTTCCCTTTGGCCTTGTTTAGGCAACCGTTTGGTAGATGTTGGACGTATAGTACTTCTCTTTCGAGTCTTGGTCTGACACGATGCCTTACTACGTTTCTTTACGATGAGTCAAATGTGAAATTTTGAAGGAAAAGGAAATGTTTTAAATATAATGAGATCCATTGCATTGCATCATTTACATTCCTTGTATTATCACACATTTGTACCCAATATTATAGACGTTAGGAGATAGATGATCTCTACCAGGCGGTGGTGCCTAACCCTCTACTTTTGTAGGACCTTTCCTCCTTGACTCGGAGTGGCTGCGGGATCCTTTATTGGACTTGGAGCTAGACTGGATAGTAGATGTTAGGTTGCCTTACTTTTCAGTTTTAGCACTTCTTTTATTTTATGTTGGTTACGTTGTACGGGATTATCATATAAAATCCCATTTTGGCCCTTTCTCTTTTAGTTGATGCACTGTTATACAGGGTTGTGTTATAAAACCCTATTCCTATCATTTATTTGTATTTCGTTTCATAGCAAGTATTGTGATAATTCTAGCATGTGGGTAGCGTAGTATGTTTGTTAGTTGTTTACCCTTTTATTTGGATACTCGTTACCTACATTTAACACTTCTCAAAAAAAATATGTCTCAAAATTTGGGAGTGTTACATCCGTCCTCTGGATAGGGACTCCTCCAAATTGAAGACCTGTGATCACAGCCCACTCTAGGGAAGTCACGCCGATCTCACAGTCACCTAAATATAAGGTGTTGGTCTCAATGAACCAACGCTCTGCCAAGGTGCCAATCAAAGAATGCTTTGTGTGAAATGGGAGAATGGACAGAAAATCTCCAAAGCTCTGCTCAACTAAAAACTCTCGAAAAACAGGATGTGCCAGATTGCAGATCTCCACTGCCTGAAACCAAGCTCCTCTATACAGTCTAGTCGGAGGAACGACGTGGGCTAGTAGATACATCGAGGGATGTGATCGAAGCCGTGTCAACAGAGGCGTGTCAAAAACTCTCGCGCTTGCTGCTCTAAGCTCCGGGACAATCGTTATCCCCCACAAAGAAGAACCAACACCGGTAGAAGTAAAAGTCTCGAAATACCCACGACGAGGTGTCGTCATATCACCAAAATCACCCTCGGAATCATCAACATCAAGATCCAACAAGGGATCCTCTTCCTCTAAATGCCGCGAAGGTCCGGCCTCATCAGCATGATCCTTCATTTTAAAATTCGCAGTAACTCATTTACTGCTCGAATTTTCGTTTTAAAATTCGTGATAATTCATTTACCGCTCGAATTTTTGCTTTAAAATTCGTGGTAACTCATTTACCGATCGAATTTTCGTTTTTCAAAAAAAATTCGTAGTAACTCGTTTACCGCTCAGATTTTCCATTTAAGATCCGTAGTAATTTACTTACTGCTCAGATCTTCGTTTAAAATTCGTGGTAATTCATTTACAGCTCGGATTATCGTTTTTCAAAAAAATTCGTGGTAACTCGTTTATCGCTCGGATTTTCCATTTAAGATTCGTAGTAATTTATTTACTGCTCAAATCTTCGTTTAAAATTCGCGGTAATTCATTTACCACTTAAATTATCGCTTTAAAATTGGTAATAACTCATTTACTGCTCGGATTTTTGTTTTAAAATTCATATTAACTCATTTACTGCTCGGATTTTCGTTTTAAAATTTGTGGTAATTCATTTACCGCACGAATTTTCGCTTTAAAATTCGTGGTAATTCATTTACTTCTCGGATTTTCGTTTAAAATTCGTGGTAATTCATTTACTGCTCGGATTTTCGTTTAAAATTCGTGGTAATTCATTTACCGCTCAGATTTTTTTTTCAAAAAAAATTCATGGTAACTCGTTTGTTTCTCGGATTTTCCATTTAAGATTTGTTGTAATTTATTTACTACTCGAATCTCTATTTAAAATTCGTGGTAATTCATTTACTGCTCGAATTTTCGGTTTAAAATTCATAGTAACTCGTTTACTGCTCGAATTTTCCATTTAAGATCCGTAGTAATTTACTTACTGCTCGAATCTTCGTTTAAAATTCGTGATAATTCATTTACCGCTCGGATTTTCGTTTTTCAAAAAACAATTCGTGGTAACTCGTTTACCGCTCGGATTTTCCATTTACAATTCGTAGTAATTTATTTACTGCTCGAATCTTCATTTAGAATTCGTAGTAATTCCTTTACTGCTTGGATTTTCGTTTAAAATTCGTAGTAATTCATTTACTACTCGGATTTTTGTTTAATTTTTGTAGTAATTTAGGATTCAAAAATTTCAAAAATTCAAAAATTCGTGGTAACTAGTTTACTACTCGGGTTTAAAAATGTAAAACTCATGTCTATATGAGACTATTGTTCAGATACGAGACTCCAATAACATTTATTTATGGTTATTGCCGAGATTATAATTACAAAGGCATTTTCCTACAATCACTTTTTCAGAGTAAATGTTCACAATAACATCTCCCTAAACGGACAGCATAACGGCTAGGGCCGAATGCTATGCACTTGTTAAGAATAAATCTAGACATATATCTTTTCTATGCTTGTGTATTTCTAGTACAGGTATATAAATCGACTAAGTGCAGAAAGAAGAGAATGATTGAAGAACCTACTTAGATTGTCGAAGCAAAGACTGTCGAAGCAAGACCGATTGAGGAATCGAGCATCAGAATTTCGCCAGAGATCACCGAAGTTCGGTCAGTGAGTGATCAGAGCTCCAGAAATTGTTTTTAGAAGTTGAAAATCGAATAGGGAGGCCATCCTAGGCCTCTCCTTAAAAACCCAATATGTCGCATCTATAGATGTGACATTGAGGAATCTCGGCAAAAGGTGGTCAACCTTGGGCAGTGTGCGCGCAAGAATCAAGGCGACAAAATTTGTTCTTTTCTAAAAAGTCGGATCTAAAGGATTGCGCGCGTTATCCCGATCTGAAAAGTGACTTCGCAGTGCCAAATCAGTGTCTTCTACACCTCAAATTGTTTTTTCGATCCAGCATATGGATGCGAAATCATATAAAGGAGCATTGAAAAATAAAAGAGGGCATGTGTATGTGGATCAAAATTTGCGCATCATTTTTCTTTGCCTATATTTGCTGTGCAAAAATATCCAAAGAGGGGCAGCTGTTACCCAATTTTGACCCAACCTCAGAAATTAATAAATTGGTCAAACCAGACTCTGAATAAATCAAAACACAGTTCCGGGATGTCAGAATTTCCCACGAGCAAGATCAACGTCAGCCAGTGATGATGCATCAATCAACAAATATCGGTAAACTGTTAAGGAACATTTACCCGAAGACAGAATTTTTATTCAAAGCATAGTTCGAGACAAACAGTAGCCAGACGATCGACAAAGCCCCTCTCTGCATGCATTACGCTCCAGAATCATTAAAATTTCACACAAGCGTCCAAAATCATATTTAAGAATAGAAAGTCGACAGCAATTCCATTACTGACAAGTCTGCATGAAAACTGAATTCATCCAATTAAAATTCGGAATTCAGTTGAGCATAAACACTAATTCGTTTATTTTTCACTGCGACAGCGAGCCGACATCGGAAATCGGCAAACGCAATTTCTATGGACATCATTTACAAAGATAGACATTTACTGTAGGTTACATTCGATGGACGAAGAACGATTTAGGGCGCGCACTCAAAGTATTCACTTTCGTTTAAAGTGAAAAGACCGCTTTCTAAAGTTTTTCCGAAAAGTGTCCGGATCAATCCCGAGATAATTTTTAAAATCATGATTTGATTCAAGGATCGTGGATATCTACTTCAAATTTTCAGCGACCTAGCCGAGCATAGGCCCGAGCAAGCGCAAAACCAAGTTTCGGATCGATCGCAGGGTCTGAGAACACTTTTAGAATTCATTTATTATTTTCTTTCATTTTTAATTTTGTTTTGGCCCAATTCAAGTAATGTTATTCCCATTAAGAACCAAGCCAAACACATCCAATCAGCCTTTCCTACGCACTCCCCAATAAAAAATAAAACTTCAACAATGTCGCATCTATAGATGTGACATTGATCAATCTATAAAAAGCCCCCTCCCCCTCTTGGGAAAGAAGACCTTGATCTTTGAAACTCATACTCTCACTCCAGAGCAAATACTGCCCTAGCAGAACCTCTTTCCAATCTTCAAAACCCTTGCCAAAATCCATCCAAAAATCTCCAAAACCCTTCTAAAAATCCTACAACCCTAATTCCTTCAAGAACACCTCTTGTTTTTGAAGCAAACTACCTTCTCAAGCCGAAATACAGCCATCTAAAAGTCCAATCACCAAATCCAAACCTCCAAAAATCACCAAACTCTCTACCCAGAATTCCAAAAATCAACTGAGTACAGCCAAACCTCTGCCGAATTTTCTACAGAATTGCATTTTCTTTATCTTTGTCCTTTGAGCATTTTCTCTCGGTATAAACATTCTAAATTATAGTTTAGTATTAGTATCGATCTCGCTCCAGATACTATACTTCATTATAGTTTACAGAACTTATTGTTAGAGAATTTGGCTTCCGAAGTGTAAATAGTCAAGGTAAATAAAGAAAACAATTTTACATATTTCCTCTTATCTATTTACTTTTCTTTTTCTTCTTTTCTTCATTGCGATGTAAGCATCAAAGCGACGAAAAATGATTTCGTAATTCATCCCGGTAAAAGTCGGCACATGTATGGTACATCCTGCTTCGTTGTCGTCGATGAGATAATTATGAAAATATTTTTCCTATATATATATGTACACACCTAAATAAAGAAGAAGACCATTTATGTCTTTCTACTTATTATAATTTGACACATGCAAGGCCATGCCTGCTCCGATGTCACGTACGAGAAGAACATAAATATGTATTCGCACTAAAAATGCAAAAACATACATGTTGGCTCGTATGTGGTTTTTCTTTCTTATCAAAAGAATTTTTCTTCGAGATCTTGATTAAATAATATCTCGGCCTCGCGTACGGCTATGCCTACTGGCTATTCGGTCAAATAATTAGAGATCTTATAACATTTATTCTTTGAATAAATCAGAAATCAAACTTGTAAAAATCAGGTTATGAATCTTTGGCTAATGTTCGCATCATGTCTTTAAGACAATTATTCATCTCTTGAAATTTTCAAGAAAAAACAGAAAATTCATATTCATTATTCTCTTTTCATTTCTGAAACCCGACCTTGTCGGTATATTGTATAGTTGTTGTCCAGTTTGGAATATTCCAACGCGACTTCTATACAATATTTTATCTCCTGTTTATATATATGTAGATCCTTATATATTATATATATATAGTCTCCCTCTCTTATTTCGGCATCCCATTTACCTCCCCACAATACTTGTTAAAATAAAAGAAAGATATCTCTCGATTCGTGCCGTTCAACAAAAACTTGCAGTAGCTGGCCGACTTCGATCAAAAGAACGTCTTGTGAATCGGTTCACACCGGGTCGCTTGATTGTCTTTCGAGATTTCCTAAAATTCAAGAAAGTAAATATCTTCTCAAAATACAAAGAAAACAATATAAAATCAAAAATCCAATTCCTTGATTTGTATCGATCAGTGAAAGCTTGCGGTAGCTGGCCGATATGGATCGACATAATATCTCGAGAATCGGTTCATACCGGGTCATCCGATATCCCTTGGAATTTCCAAAAACAAGAATAGTCTCTTCTCTCTCATAAATTAAAGCTTTTTAAATCCAATTCCTTGATTCATATCATTCAATGAAATCTTGTAGTAGCTGACTGATTTGGATCGGAAGAATGTCTTGTGAATGTGTTCATACCGGATCACCCGATATTCTTTTGGGAATTCATAAATCAAGATCAAAAACATTCTTTTATGAACACAGTCAAATCTCTGTCCAATTAAAATAATACAAAAAGATCTTAAAAACATAAATTTCTCGATTCAAGTCATTCAGTGAAAGCTTGCAGTAGCTGATTGACTTAGGATCATAGAAATATTTTGTGAGCCGAGTTTTGCCAAATCACTCAATATCCCTGTGGAATTTCAAAATAAAAAAGAAAAACATTCTTTCAAAATCGGAGTTATGTCCGATCGAAAAATATAAAAATCACCAAAAAGATCAAAATTCAATTTATTCTTTAAAATTATTTTCATAAAATCCAAACAGAATCAAAGTGTTGTCCATCTGAAAAACCCATTGAATTAATTCAAATATGAGTTATATCTTTATTTTTTCTTGGCTGAGAAATCATTGACTTAATTAGAAGAAAATTTACTTTTGAAAATAAAGTACCGAAAGGGCGAATGGGGTGCCTAACAGCTTCCCCATTCGTAACTCAATCTCTGAACCTGATTTCTGATTTCGCAGACCATCTTTTGCAAAAATCGGTGACTTGGCACACCATAACTCTATGCCGAGTGACAATTCTAAGAAACAGATTAATAATAGAATATATATTGCATTGGCAATTATAAAACCATTATTAAGTCTAAGCGTTTTAAAAATCCGGTAAGCCCAAATGTCATCAAAATTTTGTTTCTAAAACGTCACATTAAACCTCGAAAATACAAAGTACGCCATCCGGAACGCGACCCCCGAACATTGGCGGGAGCGAAGAAGGGAGGTGGAAGAATTTTCCCGGCGCGACAGATCCTTTATTAAAATCATCAATTCAACTCTAAGATCCCCCAAAACCTAAACTTTATTTAATCCCATCATCTAATGATCAAATTAAAAACACAAAGATGAAGATGATTACTTAGAAATGCTTTGCCTTGCAAGGATTTGATTGATCTCCAAAGTGTTCATCACCAATCTCCCACAAAGGTCTTCTCTCTCTCTCTCTCTAATCTCTCCTATTCTCTCCTTAATCCCTAAATAGCCACCCTTACACTTAGATTAATATTATACATAACCCTAATCAGTTTTTAAGACTCTTTTGCCTCTTTGCCCCTTCTTCTACCCTCCTATTTACCCTTATGTGCCATTAATCTCACATATACCACACTTATTAGTTTATAAGCATATAATTTATATATATTAATCTCCTAAAAATCTTTGGATTCTCCCATAATTGAAATGGAATATAATATTACTTAATTTCACCTTTGATAATTATTAAAACATTTAAAATTTATAAATATATGAGACGGGTATTACAACTCTCCTCCACTTAGGAAATTTCGTTCTCGAAATAAAAACACCTTAGATACTTATACCAACCAAACCTTTAAATCCACCACTATTTTCTTACATAACTCTCCACTTTTTGACACAAGGTTATACCTTTCCAAATTTTTGATAAGTTTCACTTTCCATAATCTCACATCAATTATTCACCATCTTTATCTCATTTCTTTTCCTATTCCCGCAATTGATTTGCATAACGGAACAACATTTCCAATCTCCAATATCATTACCAATATCATTTCTCATCATCAACACCAAGTTTCATCAAAACGACAATAGCAATCTACAATCAATGATACTCAAGGACTTAACATCACAAATGTCTTTGCCAACTTGCTCTTACAAATACCAAAACGACTATAGTTTTATCCACTCATGACGAACATAATAAGATCAACCCAATTCTTCTCTTACCATCCCCAAATTCTACTTCAAAAACATAACTCTAATCTACCATCTCCTTATGGCCTTAATTTAAAATTTTACTATCACTACAAAGGTTTTCATACAACCTATGATCTTGTCTACCCAAGACTTCTCAACTAATTCCCCTACTCAGGAATACAATCTCGCAACCCACTTCAGAACATTGCTTCTAGTTACTTTTAATAAGGTAGTACCTCTACGAAATCACCCAGTAGGAAATATAAAAAATTAGATTAGTTCTTATTATCATCAGGCATGATAACGCCAAGACTGGCATAAGATTAACTAGGGAAACATGACTTCCTTAGCAACAACCATCAGACACCACTAGCCAAAGACCACATAGCATTAAACTATCGTTGGCAACAATGCCTCACTAATTACACATTTACCTTCACTTTTAGTCACCGATTGACCTAGTGACCATGCCACACTTTATCATATGAAAACAGTTAATAAACCATGCTCAATACCCATTATAGAGCTCAACTTGTTATCCGCCTATAAAATGAAATACTTTTCAACAATAAGGTGATACACACACACCATGGCTATATGCCATAAATTTTCACAACATTCGGGAATCATCCTCACCCCTAAGCCACCATGCCACACATGTCCGAAGGATTGTCAAGGTTTAACAATTTTTCATCTACATTTCATACCAACCAATAAGCTAAACAACTTTTATTCATTGCCCCATTATTTACCATTAAACTTAACATCAACTTCTCTTACCTTGTAGATTTCTGTAATTTTATAACTCTACACACAATACACAATGATTATTAAAGGTGAACCATATTTCCCCAACCTACTATGGCCTCCCCATTATACCTAATCATGGTTTTTTCTATCACCTCGACGTGTAACAATCATTCATTACTTTTTGCATCAATACACAACCCAAGCCACAATGATACGCAAAAAAATAAATAACTAAACCCTTTGTACACTCTAAAGTAATCAACACTGGTGCCAAAAATAAATCTCTCCTTCAACCCTCAAAATTTTATTGCACCATCATCGAGCCATCCAAATTGTCACCTCTTTGTAGTTACATAGCTGTAGGCATAGCTATAGATGAAAATCCTTAAATAAAATGTCTATGATAGCCAGACAAAATCCCAAAGTTACAAATCTTTATACTGCTAATTAGCCTTTCCCTACTCATAACAATTTTCCTTCCTCTTAGGTTCAACATACCATCCTCACTAGAGACAACATGACCCATAATACAACTCTATCAAGCCAAGATTTACAATCACTAACTTTTCCATAAGGCTTCTTCTCCCTCAACTTTATGTGTAACTAACCCCAAACGATACTCATACTCCTCCATCAAAGAGAATAAATCAAGATGTCATAATAAACACTATTACCATCGAGTCCACGAGGAGCTAGAAAACAACTATATTCATTACATTCACAATTTCTACCGGTACATTACATACTCCAAATGACAAAATGAGAATTTCATATAACCCATATCTAATTCTCAAATGGAATTTTTTTGGGATACATTAAAATTTCATACATCTAATAGATGGTATTACCGACTTTTGACCAAACTTTTGCAAACCCAAATGTTCCCTGAAATTGTTAAAAGATTTACTATCCATCATAAAATTTTCTCACCCAACTTCTAAAAGACAATTTCCCAATATTACACAAGTGGTTTACCAATTTCCATCCTTCGAGACTAGATTACACCCAAGGTTAGGCAGAATTTATAAATTTCTAAAGTAATTCCAACGTCGAATGGATCTTATTTCAACAAGAATTTTCTTTACTACAAGATAACTTCGAAAATTTACCCATACTCTTTTGTGCAACTGTGAGACCCCGGTCCCAGAAAATATTAAATGGAAATATTTATTTAAGCAAATATAATTTTTGGGAATTTTTGTTGAATTTTTGATATTTATTTAAGCCTTGAAATCATAAATACATAGAGAAGAATTTAACCAGGGGCCCCAGTGAAAGAAAATAAAGTTTAGGAGCTCAATTGAAGATTTGCCAAGCAGTAGAGGTCCGGCTGAGATGTTGTCGAGCTCAGTAGGGATCCAGCTAGGAGTCCGGCAACGTGGAGGTCCGGCCAGGTCAGCTCGGACATGGCATTGCGGCCATGTAGGCAGTCCATGTGGGCAGCCATCTGTCATATGGAGACAAAGGTTTGAGTGGGATGACGTCATCGGCAGAAGAATCCAAGATGTGCGGCTGGTGGGCTGAGGTCAGCTGGCTAGAGGCCAAGGCTGAGCAGTCGGTGGGGCCTACTCCTGTGAGTGGTGCCGATCGAATGTCTGCCAACGTCCGGATCAATTATTCTATTCTCAAAACCCTATAAATATTGAGCCATTTACTTCGTTTTGTTACAATTCCAACTTGAGAACACTCAGACTCTCTGTTTCTCTCTCTAGAAAGATTGGTCCGAAGCATTTCAGTTCGGCTGAGCTCCGAACTCTTATTCCAAGAGCTCGGCATCACAGTTTTCTGATTCAAACTGTTTGGCAAATCATCTGCCGTACAGTTACACATCAAATTGTTGTTCGGCAAGTCTTGGTTGTATAACCAATCTCTTCAGAAGCATTGTTTGAGCTCCGATCAGATTCTATTCAGCTCGGCAAATCATATTCAGACTTTCAGACGATAAGTTTTTTCTTCGACAAAGATTGTACCAGTTCGGCGA
>NMUG010001025.1:0-19239 GCA_002855965.1 Monotropa hypopitys
TCTAAAGACATTGAAATGTTCGAATCATTAAAAACTGCTCGGGAAATGGACTTATGGGCCTATCCCTTACGGATTTTCCGTAAGGGATCCCTCACTTGATTGATTCTGCTATATAGTTTTAGTATATTTTACAATATTTAGTATATTTTTAAAAAATTTAAATACTATCAAAATTTGACCGGAATTGGCCGGTCCGGAAAATTACGGGTACAATTGGTACGGTTCGATACCTACAAGTATTAGGGCTTGAACCGGATTAGGACCGGAACGGTATTTATAACCTTAGTCACGATTAGCCTATTATTCCTTACCGACAGCCGGTAATTTCCCAGGGTTCGTCATCCTCTTGTCGTAGCAGGTAAGCGATCGCATCATTTCAATTTTCGTTATTTTATTTATTGGAATCTGATTTTTCTTTGCTAGCGGTGCGATTCGATCGGCCAAAATGCCACCACCGACCAAATCGAGCAACAACGCTCACGGAGGGAAGGGTTCCGACGAATCTCAGTCGCTCTGGGTTGGAAATTTGTCCGCCGAAGTAACGGATTCCGATCTGATGATTTTGTTTTCGAAGTACGGCTCGGTTGATAGTTTAACTTTGTACCCGGCGAGAAGCTATGCTTTTGTGTTCTTTAAGCGCGTAGAGGATGCCAAGGTGGCGCTGGGGGCCCTCCACGGGGCGTATCTTCGGGGCAATTCGTTGAAGATTCAGTTCGCGAAACCGGTTTGTTCTGCACTGTGTCCTTTTTGGTTCTACTGACTGTAGTGCGTATTTTTTGATGGATTGGTTGATATCTGTAATTATTAAGGAAACTACTGTTGTAGTGTCCGTAAATAGAAAATTTGTGTCTTATGAATCGAAGGAGTATAGTTTTTGTTGGCCTGGGTGTGCAATATGCTGATTTATTCTCAAGCTTACGTTTAGGGATAGTTCTGGTTTTAAGATCGAAGTACCGTTTGAACCATTTCCATGGGGCAGAGTCAAGATTTTTGTTTAGTGGAGGAGTGTTATTGCCTTAAGTTATACACGATGTTGTGACTTGTGAGAACGCAAGTGATGCGCCTACATCGAGAATGAGAAAAGATGGAAGAATTTTGAAGCCAATAGAAAGAGAGGAGCTGAAGAAAAATGCAAAAGGAAAGTGGAAAGAGTAATGTAGGACGGGATCACTGTTGCGAAAGGCGCGCCTAGGCGCGGCGGGGCGCGAGGCGCGCACCTTTTTCAATTTAACGAAAAATTCTAATTTTTTGCCGATTTTCTTGGTTTTCGCTCGCCTCTCTTTGTTTAGGAACATAGGGCTGACTCTGTAGCCAAAATTACACCATAGGTGCTCCAAAATATCGAAATCGCCGCAGTCCTGTTTGCTCCTAAAGTCGCAAACAGGACTGCGGGGGCTTTCGCCCCCCCACCCCCCGGTCTATAAAACAATGTTGAAGGTTGTAATAATGCACGGCCAATGGAAATTTAAAGAAATATGATGCAGGTTCGCTTATCTATGCTTACAACAAATGAAAACAACACAAACTGATAACACAAATGAGAAAGAGAACCTTCAACATTGATTAGTTTATGATGGAGTACAAGTAAAAATGTGATTGTTTTAATTATATTTCAACATTGAACGTTTGTGATTTTGTTTAATTTGTCATTTTACTTATTGCCTTCGTATTTATAATTAAAAATAGTGAGGTATACTATTTTTTTATTTTTTTTGCCTTGTTGCGCCTCGCTTCGATAAGGCGCTCGCCTCGCCCCTCGCCTCGCGCCTAGACCCCAGCGGGCCCTTTGCGCCTCGTTGTGCCTCGCGCCCCAAATAACTATGGACTGGATAAAGATCAGGATCAGAGAGTTAGAGAAGACAAAGTAGAAGGAATTTTCATACGTGGTTTAACTAACTCTAAAAATCAATGGTGTTAATTGAAGCTAACCTTACACGGAAACATTAGTATATTTTTAATTGTCTTAGTGGTGTTAGTTATGGAAAACATCTTAAAAATTACCATCTTAAGGAGTGGTGAGGTCAATTTCTTTACTTGTTTCTTTATTTGTTCTGCCTTGGACGGAGCAAGGTTCTGAAAGGACTTGGAACCAAATTGTGAAAGTTTTGGAATCAAAATTTTGAATTGACTCGCTATCTAACTTGTCCTCATCAGTGTAGATGGATTTGAATCATTACTGTAATAACTTGGTAGATGCAGATTGACTAGAATAACTAAGCAAGCTCTCCACCACGATTTTATCACTACTGGCACCATTTTTTCTCCACTTATTGAGCCTTTGAGGAGTTTTAAATTACCAACCTCTCAAAATGAAAGTACCTCAACCTTCTATGGAGCAAGAATTAGCATGGCAGGCGACATAAAGAAACCAACTTATATCTCTGTATATGCGAATCTGTATAAAAATAAAGGGTTTGTTTTTAGTTATAACCCAAAGAATGGATGGTATCCAACTGTAATTAAACCTTACAAATGTTAATTTGTAGGACATGCTAATACAAGTTCCAAAACAGTTCCCAATGGATAAATCAATGCCTTTTTTCCCAATTATGCGAAGACTGAGGAAGGTCTAAGAAACTTATTGTTGATTTCATGCAACAGTTCCTTTGCATATTGAACGATTTCTTGTTGTCCCTGTGGATCTGGAAAGGGAACGCTAAAAACGCCGGTTCTCAATCCTTTTAATTATTCCATCTATTTTCTTCTTGATAACTTGCACCTCGGTTCAATACTCACTCCAGTCTCCAATAATATTTAGATATTGGGTTCGAGTCTGAGCAATTCACTTTGCATATAATTACCACATGTTAGACTTGTCCTCATCATTTCCCCTTCTTAGACACTCTTTAATGGCCACCAACTGTGTGTTGATTTATAACTTGCACCTCGGGTCGATGATGCCCACCTTGCCTCGCTTCTCGTGCTAATAAGAGACCTTGTTGCTTTGATGTGCCTCTCGGCTTCAATAGCTATATGCTGAAAATTCTTTTTATCAATTTTTTGACAATGAAAAGCTACTTATCAGCGTACTTTCATTATATTATTGTAAACACTTAAAGGCTTTGTAGTGCTACAATGTTTTTTCAACAAAATGTACTAGTTTCGACATGATATGAAATGTGTACGTGTCAGGTATCTGATCCTTCTATGTAGAAACAAATGCTTCTTAATTTTTTTTTTCATTTTCTCTGTGAAGAAAGGGAGTAGAATCGTCGCCAACATATCAGAATCATTATACATCGCATTTTTTAATTGGGAGAAGAACAATCGCCAGCATCTCAGAATCATTATACAACATTTTTTTCTTGACTTTGCGTTGCTACTATATCAATTTTATAGCAGGATAATGTTATATAACGGGAGGTATAATCATGAGTACATTTTACTTTCGTGTCGAAAAGGTTTTTCTTTTCCCATTTGAATGCGGATTGGCAGTGATGGAGACATATAAGGCTAGGTGCAATTGCCTCTCATATTTATTTAAAAGGGTTTAATTACAATTGTAGAATGTGTGTTTAATTTTTCTTGGATATTGCAGTCTAGAATCTGGATTCAAGAGCTTATGGTAGGTTCCGTGAAATAGATACCTGTAGTGCATAATTAATGCTAGATCCAAAGGATTGGTCGGAGAGGGCTAAAAACAGCTTGAAAGAACAGAAAACCTTACAGCCCCTCAAATTATTGACAAATAAGAAGTTATTTACATTTTGAAAATAAGAAGAGAAAATGGTACACTGTTTTTGACCTTGAATCTGGGACGTTAGAGAAGGCGTGAGTCTGAGTGCTTTATAGTGACTGGCCTGTAGTGGCCTGGTTTGACAATTCGAATCACCCCTCCCCATTGGGGATTGATGGGAAAAGACTTCATGGGGCTTTTCGCGGTGATTTCCAGCTTGTCTGACTTACCTGGATAACTATAAAAAAGGATATTAACTGTTTGGCTTGGCTTTGACAGCTAGCTTGAATCTTGAGCTAGAGCAGTTGGATGTTAAAACTACATCTCTGTAAAACTACATTTCTTCACAAAGTGTACAGAATCCATTCTTAAGGTTCATAAAGAAAGAGTGATGATGAGTTTGCATGTGCTACTTATTTAACTTCTGTGTTTTCCCTTGCTGATCTAAAAATCCCCAAAAATGTAATTGGAAGAAGGTACAGAAAATGAAATGGTCTCGTTAAGCCCAAGTTATGTGGAGATCCTTTTAAGCAAATAATGAAGCTTTCTATCCGTTCAATAACTCTTGTAGTCCTTTCCGTAGTTCGCAAAGGTCTTCTATGCGTTACCCTCCTGTATGTATTACATCAAACATAGTGGAGCTTCCTCACAAGCTTCCATAGAGAAACCCTTGAGCAGCTTCTACTCTAGGTGGTAGGCAACTTCCACATCAAACAAGGACATCACCCATTTGATTTTGAAATAGAGAAGACCACTCTCCAAACCTCCAAGCACACCTCTGCGACTTAGAATGCTGGAGCGTGGATCATTTTGGTACCAATAGTGAGTAGGAATATGGGATGACTAATGCATTGAATTGAAGTATGACGTGAATCGACATGTTGTCAGAAAGTAAGGTATTTCTAAATACAAAAAAAGAAATGTCTTTCTACTGTCAAACATTTAGTGAACATAATTGTTTTAAATTGGTTGTGTTTTGTTTCATATTTGAAACTCTGCCAAGTAGAGTTTGGTGGTTATAACTTATAATCATTGTTCTTAAGAAATTAAATAATAAAAGCCTCGGGGTGTGTCTTTAGATCACTACTAATGGTTTCAATGATGTTGTACCATGCTTCAAAACTTGTTCCATATTGTAATCTGCTAGGTTATTTAGCACTTTCTTGTAGGACATCACAGTTTCTGCTGTAATGTTGCAGAAACACAAGCCCGTCATCTATGTGTCTCCTCAAATTTTCTTGAAGCAGCTTTGCGTAAATCCACAAAATAACTGTATGACATGTGAACCACCAACTGGGTGTTTATAGTTTTGATTCTAACAAGTTCAGTTCAGCTTTGGATTGATAATATCAGAATCGACCAATTACGTTTGTTTATCAATTTGGCATTTGGGTAACTCAAAGCAACCCAATAACTCCCCTCTGTTTTGGTTTGCAAGTTATTGTACAACAGTTTAATTCATATGTTTCAAGATTATTGGTCGTGGTTATGATTTTTATGGGTACTTGCATTTGGAATTATGGATTGATCAGATATGATAGATATCATCCTATTTGTGGCATTTTGTTAGTAAATTTTTCCGATTAGTAAATTAATGCAATCTGAATTTTCTTGGATTGGTTTGTTTTTACACTGTGGTGAGTTTGTTTCTTGATCCACAACCTGAAAACCTATCATGTTTACTTTGGTTCTGGATTCGACTCTAAGCAAGATTGAGTGTGAAAGAGCCACAGGGAAAGTAGTAGCTCTTCGAGATGGAAGAAAGGAAAAACCTTGGAAATAAAGTTGGTTGAACTCTCTCCGGCAATTCCATTTTCCTGCTTTATACTTTTGCGTTTCTAAATCCTTCTTCATAGTTTTTTCTATTTGGAGCACTTTTTCCAAATTGTTTGTAAAGGTATAACAAGTGTTGATGGTCTGATGGGTAGGGCTTCCATTATGTTGCTTGCTACTTATCTTACACAATCCAAGAACTTCCATATCGTGTGCTATTACAACCATGAATTTTAGCAATGTTTTTCTTCTCTCAAGTTCCAACCTTAACTTTTTCCCTAATTCTATCTTGCTTTTTGTTTCGGTAGGCTAAACCATGCAAAAGTTTGTGGGTGAGTGGAATCAGCCCATCAGTCTCAAAAGAAGGGCTGGAAGCAGAATTTCTTAAATTCGGTGAAATTGAGGAATTCAAGTTCCTTAGGGACCGCAATACTGCATATGTGGACTACTTTCGATTGGAAGATGCTTTTCAAGCATTGAAAGTTATGAATGGGAAGCAAGTAGGTGGTCACCAGATACATGTTGATTTTCTCAGGTCTCAGACTATAAGAAGAGTAAGTGAATTAAGTCAATCACATTTTGTAAGTGCTTATTTGCTCATAGCTTGGATAAGACGCTGTGGTTATTTGCAAAGCAATATTTGAGTTTGATGCTAGCTTATTGGGTGTCAAGGGAGTCAGGAATTGAACTCGAGGGAAATTTTCATTTGACAATTTTAAAAATCAACTCTAGTGACTCGAGTTTTTACAAAACGGTTTTCACTCGTTGAAGAACTAGTCTGAGATATTGCTGATACCATGTCATTAATGTAGACTAATGATATCATTCACTGTTCGTTGTGGTGTTTTGCTACTGCATGGCAAAATTTGATATTGTGATACGGCCTCTATAATCAATTTCAAAGTCACTTGGTTTTTAAATTCTCCAAAATTGTAGTCATAAAATTATGTAAGTGAGGGTTTCCATATGTTTTGATTATGCGTTTTATGTATTTTTGCTAGTAGTGTTTATTGGGCCGCATATTTGTGGTGTCTCGATCACTTAATGTGTTCAGAATTAATCTACTTTCTGTAAAAATTATTGTTCCGATTTGCTTGAATGATAATAACTGCACATGCAGTTTTCGCCTATTAATTTCTTTATTCCAATAATGGGAACAAATGTTATTGAGGATATCTTTAATGTTTTAGAGGTTCCAGCTTGCCTTTTTCCCTACGAAACATATCCTTGCTGGGTCTAAAGCCCTTTGTGTAAGCTTGCTCTCACCTCTAGAAAACCATCCAAATCATACAAAAACTAAATTAAAATCCACCCACTGTAAGAATCTCTGTCATGTATTTTCTGACTTGTTAGCATGTCTTGTTAATCCGTTCCGTTTCAATGGAATCTGGCTGCTTCTACCTCTAAATCAGCCAACATTAGATTCCAGAAGATTCCATCAAAATTGGAATCTGCCAGCATCTATCTTTAGCTGACTTGGAGGTCAGGTTCTTATTCGTGCCGATCTTCACTTACGTGTCTTTTGTTAAGTGAGAGATGTTTGGTTGTTTTTTTGTGATCCTTTTTGCTGGCTTTTATTTTTCGTCTGCTTTCTGCTCTGTTGTTGCTATCTTTCTAGATAACCTCCTTCATTTGTGTATTTGCATGGGGTATATATGCCCCTTGTATGGTGTGATCCTGCCTTTGCAAAGTTTGTCTACCTTATTCACCAAAAAAGAAATGTCTTACTACTCTTGCATGTTTTTTGTATGCCTATCAGACCTTTTTTGTCTGTAAAAGTTATTTTTATTTTCATTTAATGTTTATACTTCCAGACGGATTTTGGTGCTTGATCTCACACTTTTTATGTTACTAGGAACACGGGGCTGATTACCGTGATGCAAGGGAAGGACAGTTCCTTAGCCGGAACATGGGCCCTCCTGATTCCTCATGGATGCTGCAAGAGGCGGTTGCAAACTATTCCGAGCCTACTCATCCCGGATTCAAACAGCAACAGGTAATTCTCATTGATTAACTGTTAAAATTTTTTTACGGTTCTGCACAGCTTTAGGACAAAGCTTTCCATCTGTCCTCATTTTCATCTTTTTGATTGAGCATGGTTTGCGGGGGCTAGCTGGTTCAGTGCATGCTGTGCTCCCTACAACTTCACTGCTCTCTAGGGGGTACCAAACGTTCATTGTTTTCTGACAGATCTTCTATATAGCTGACTATAATAATCTTTTGGGACTTCAAAAGGGTGCAGATTGTTCGAGTGGTTTTCAGATTTTTATTTGAGTGGAGTTGTTAATATTTTTTTGAACTTGTTTTGTTTATTTTATGATAGCATACACAATCATTTGGAGGCCGAAAAGACGATGGACAACCAAGCAATGTATTGTGGATAGGTTATCCTCCTTCTGTTCACGTTGAAGAGCAGATGTTACATAATGCACTGATTCTATTTGGTGAGATTGAGAGAATTAGGAGTTTTCCATCTAGGTACTACTCTTTTGTTGAATTCAGAAGTGTTGATGAGGCACGGCGTGCCAAAGAAGGCTTGCAGGGACGACTTTTCAATGATCCCAGGATATCAATTAGGTATTCAAGCAGTGAAATAGCTCGCAGCAAGGATTACACTGGATTTTATCCTGGCGTAGAAGGGCCAAGGCCAGACGTGTTATTTAGTGAGCCATTTTTTCAGCCTGCGCTCATGGATATTCATAACCGACCTATAGTACCAAATACTCTTTCTGGACCTGCGCCTTCTAGGGGTATTCTTGTACCCAATATTGGAAGACGGCCTTTTAGCCCACAAGGTAGCTTTCAGCCTCTACTTTCAGGTCCAGATTTCAACAATTTGACTGCACATAAATTCCCAGATGCTATTCCCAGCAGTATGATGGGCGGTCCAAATTTGAAAAGATCACAGCCTGTTCCTGGGATACCCCCACCACCTTCACAGGGGACAAAACGACTGATCAGACCTGTCTCCGGAGTGTGGAATGTGTTTGACGCAAATCAATTTCATAGAGAATCTAAGAGTTCAAGGATCGATAATGTGCCTGTTTATGATGCGCCTTTTCCTTCCAGGAAAATGAATGATCATGACGTGGGGTTGGACAGATTATACGGTTATGGTTCTGTTCAAGAGAAAAATCTTTTCAGTCCAGCAGAGGTAAGGACGATAACTCCGGGAGCTGGTCAGGGTCATCTGGATCATGATTACATATGGCGTGGTGTTATTGCCAAGGGTGGCACACCTGTTTGTCGTGCTCGTTGTGTCGCTCTTGGAAAAGGCATAGAGTCTGAAATGTGAGTAGTACATTTTCTGGTCAACTACTTTCTATTGCCTATCATAGTAGAAGTTTTGGATCCCAATTTTGACCTTTGGTGAGTAAATGTAACTGACAATGTCACTTGACTAGGTCTGGCCTACTTCCTTATCACAAATTTCTAGTATCTTAAGATGTATCAAAACTTCTACTGTATCATATTAGTTGATTAAGTTTATACTCTAGAGATTATCAATATCATATACGACTTAATGAATTGAGCATTCAACAAATACTAGTCTTTTGGATCAAATTATCACAGTATGTTGATTAACTTGTTAACTTGCTTCAAATTTTCTGTTTTATTCTTGTGGAATGGTCAGGTATAAACTGTTTTGAACTGACCTCGTAATGCTGACAATCCTGTTTTGTTGTACTATCACAAAATGGCAACAGTTATGTTAACCCTTTAATTACTTGGAGGCCACAAATGTGGTTCTTGTGTAATTACAAATTCCATTTCTAAACTTATTGAGGAATTGCCTATGGATTCTGTAGATCTTTGCATAATTTTTCTGCAACCTGTACTTTGTTTAGTGGGGGTTATTTTGCTGCTATATCTTCAAAATCTTTCTAATGGGTCAGTTTCTTGATGGATTTTTTGTCCTTTTCAGTTCAAAATTCTCTGTTTCAATCTTGTAGATGCATACTGGGTACTTGTCCTTTCATTTTTTATTCTAAAGTGAAGCTTTTCTCTTTTACAGTCCTGAAGTGGTCAATTGCTCAGCCAGAACGGGCCTTGACATGTTAACAAGGCACTATGCCGAAGCCAATGGATGTAATGTTGTCTTCTTTCTACCGGATAGTGAAGAGGATTTCACTCCATACACTGATTTCCTGGGTTATTTAGGGACAAAAGACCGGGCTGGGGTTGCCAAATTCGATGATGGGACCACTTTATTCTTGGTGCCTCCATCAGATTTCCTCTCTAAGGTTCTACAGATTGCGGGCCCTCCACGTCTTTATGGCGTGGTTTTGAAATTCCCACAACATGCCCCTGGTAGCCCATCCCTACATCCACAGTTCCTCCAGTCTCAGTACCCCAACGCACAGGAGATTCCTCCATCAAATGAGTACGCTGGAGTGCATCAAGAAGTGGAAAAGGCTATGCATACGGAGTATGATAGGGTTTTACACAGGGAATCATTGCCTGCCATAAAGCAGCTTACTCCTTCAACTAAGGACTCCATTCCCATGCATCCGGCCCAATCAGTAAATGTGGCAGCAGCGTCCCAAGCTGGATTTACTTTAACTCCTGAGCTTATAGCCACACTAGCTTCATTACTACCTAGTGGTACAAAATTTTCTGATCCAGAAGCTACCCAACCATCATTAGGATCATCCTCCCTGGGACCTGAATTAGGCAATGGAAGTGGAATGCGTCCACAGAGTTGGACGCATGATCATCAAGGTTATGAGAAGATGGATCATCCAATTCATCACGTGGAGAATCAATATAATTCTGCCGTACAGCAATTTGTTCAGCTTCAGACTTACTCAAACGGATTAAACACATCAAACAATTCAACAGTGGGGCTAACAGGCAACTCCCAAGTCCAAGATCCCGCATTTCACCCGCCGCAAGTTGCTGGATCTTCTAGGCCGTTGACTAACTTTGGAATCCGTGCACAAAGTGGTCAGATGTCGGTTATTCCCCAGGTTGATGAGCAGTATCAATATGAAGTTCATCAGAGCACTCAAAAGGGCTTTGGGATGGCACATGGAACGGATTCTGTTGGTTCTTATGTTTCATCTGCCTATAATGAACCTGAAAACCTTGCTACATTGTCAAATAATCAGGTTCATGGGACTTATGTTACCGAGGCTCATACTGCTATGCCAACGCTTGTTGATGATAAAGGGAATCCTGAGCTTTCGAATCAGGTTCAGCAGCTTCAGCCTGTCCTTTATGGAGCCAGTCAGGGAATGTCAGAGTTTGACATTGATAAGAACCAACGGTACCAGTCAACACTGCAGTTTGCAGCTAACCTTCTCCTTCAGATACAGCAGCAGCAGCAACCGGCAAACCCTCAAGCAGGGCAAGGGTCTGCTAATCAATCAGCCAACTAGGTAATCACACAATCCATGGCTAGTTTTGCTTCGTGTTGACCTACATTTTACGTATGTTTCTGCTAACACGTGGTTTCATGATAAAAGCTATTGGTTGTCTGGTACACTCATCTAGATCAACCATGATTAGGTTCTTCAGGGGATACTTAGAAACTTCAAATGAATTGGTGAGTGATTTTTGAGAACATTAGCCAAAAGGCTAGGAAACTGACTTGTGGTTTTCTTAAGTTTTCTAGTATTAGGTGGTGTGAGGAGAGAATAAATGATCACATGGTTTCTAATCAGAAATTCATCTATGGAATTTATGGTGGCATGTAAGGTTAAAGCATTAGATTATATTGCGTTGTCAAGGGGATTCAAAGATTGGTTGACAGAAGTTTAATAGGAGGTGGAAAATGTGTTTTGGATGTTGAACCCTCTAGAAGAATAAAACTAAGAGTCCATGTAGGAGAATAGCTTGTAGGAGTTGGTTTATTAGGTTTAGGAACAACTTGACACATCCTTGTAGCAGAAGAAAGGCTAGATCTCGTTCTAGCAGACAGTTTGGGCTAGATATCGTTCTAACAGACATGATAGAACACTCGAATCTATTAGACACCTTTCACAAGGAATATAGAGAGAACTTTGAAGTTTATTGAATCATTGAATTCCCATCCAATGAGGGTTGCACCCTTATTTATACTAATAGCAGTAAGTTAACTAATAAGGTAGTGCTTGGTTTCCAAGAATACAACTTGGAGTAGGGACCAACCAAAGCAAAATAAGGAAATAAATAAACTAGAAGATAGGAAACCAAATCGTTCTAAATCAGCAACACTAAGTAAAATCTCCTACTATTATTATTCCTTAATAAAACTTGCCAAAACAAAAGGCATAAAATAAAAATAAAATTCTAGAAAATTAAAAGTTCTCATAATCCAAATCGTTCTAAATCAGTCTCCCCTTCTTTGAAAGAACCCGTCCTCGAGTTAACAATAGGGATAGACACATCTGGAACTGTATGGTACTCGAACAAATTTTGAACATTGAAAGTCTTTGAAATAGTTTAACCCTCTGGAAGATCCACCATATAAGCATTATCATTGATTTTTTTGGCAAGATTTAAACATGACCAATCTTCTTCTGCTTAAGCTTGTTGTATGTGCCTGTGGTGGACCTCTTCTTTTGCAAATGAACCATGACCAAATCGCCCGCTTCGAAAGTCTTCACAGGTCGCTGCTTGTCTGCAACCGCCTTGTATTTTGCAGCATGCTCCTCTAATTTTTGCTTGACCTCAGCATGTATATTTGGTACCTTTTTTGCCATATGTTCAGCAATGACACTCATGCCTGGAAGCTTGGGAAGAGATACCAGGTCCAAAGTATGCAATGGGGGACGAACCTAAACAATCTCAAACGGGGATTTTCTAGTGGAATGGGTTGGAACATTATTGTAAGCAAACTCTACTTGATAAACAACAAAATCCCACTGCCTTGGACTATCTTGACACAAGCTGCTCAAAATGTTCTTCAACGTGCGATTCACTACCTTGGTCAGACCATCGGTTTGGGGATGTGCGTTAGTACTATACTGCAAAGATGTGTCCAGCCGCTTCTATAGGGGACGCCAAAAATGGCTAAGGAACTTGCTATCACGGTTAGAAACAATAGTCTTTGGAATTCCATGAAGGCGAACTATCTCTCGAAAGAATAGTTGAGCAATATGGCTAGCATCTGATGTCATTCTACAAGCAATGAAATGTGCCATCTTCGAGAATAGATCAATGACAACAAAGATGGTATCCGTACCTCGTTGTGTCCTCGGAAATCCAAGAACAAAATCCATAGAAAGGTCCTCCCAAGGCACGTTAGGAATGGGAAGAGGCATGTAGAGTCCAGTATTCTATGCATGCCCTTTTGCAGTTTGACATGTATAACAACGCTTCACATACTTTTCAACATCTCGCTTTAGTTGTTGCCAATAGTAACGAGCCTTAACAAACGATATACTCTTGTCTCACCCCAAGTGTCCACGTAGGCCTCCACCACGAATCTCCCTGATAATGTGCTCTCGCAAAGATCCTCGATGGATACGGAGTCGATCCTCAAAAAACATGACCCATTGGAGCAGCTGAAATTTGCTTGCATCAGGAAAACTCGAATTGCACTTCGCCCATTCGTCCATGAAGTCTTCATCTTCAGCATACAATTCTTTGAGATACTAAAAACCAGAGACTTCATTCTTGACAACTATGAGTAGTGAAGCTCTCTTACTCAATGCATCAACGAATTTATTATTTTGGCCAGACTTGTGTTTCAGAGAGAAGGTGAACCTCTGAATATAAGCGTTCCATCTAGCATGCATTCTATTTGGCTTGCCTGCTCCTTGAAGATACTTGAGAGCCTGGTGGTCGTTGTTTAACACAAACTCTCTTTGAATCAGATATGGCTCCCAATGAAATAAACTCCGCACAACTGCATAAAGCTCTTGTTTATACGTCGTCCACTTCTGTCGAGCTTCACTAAGTTTCTCACTGAAGAAGGCTATGAGTTTACCCTCTTGAGAAAGAACAACCCATTGCCTACACCGGAAGCATCACAATTTACTTCAAACAGCTTATCAAAATCCGGCATTGCCAAAACTGGTGCTGTAGTCGACCTCTCTTTGAGTACTGCAAAAATCTGTTCGGTATCATCAGTCCACACAAATTGTTTTGGCTTCAAGCAATCTGTGAGTGGAGCAGCAATAGTACTAAAATTTCGAACAAAGCGCCTGTAAAAGGTTGCTAAGCCATGGAAACTCCGTACGTCTGTAATGGACTTTAGGGTTGGCCACTAGCGAATTGCTTGGAGCTTGGCTTCATCGACTTTGATTCCTTGGACACTCACCACATAGCCCAAGAAAATTACATTGTCCGTCAAGAAGTTGCACTTCCTCAAGTTCACATAGAGACTGTTCTCATGCAGCACGTTGAACACTTCCTACAAATGCTTTATGTGCTCCTCTTCGCTTTGACTATATATCAGGATATCATCGAAATGAATGACGACAATTTTTTGAAGGGTCTGGAATACCTGATTCATTAATCACATGAATGTGCTGGGAGCATTGGATACTCCAAAAGGCATAACAAGCCACTCGTACAACCCTTCTATGGTTTTCAATGCTGTTTTCAACTCATCTCTGGGATGAATGCGAATTTGGTGGTAGCAACTCTTCAAATCTGTTTTTGAAAACACCTCCGAGCCACCCAATCTCTCGAGTATCTCATCAAGTCTCGGTATTGGAAACCTACACTTCACTGTGATTTTGTTGATGGCCCTGCTATAGACACTCATTCGCCAACTCCCATCTTTCTTTGGAGTTAGTAAGGTTGGAACATCACACAGACTCATGCTTTCTCTGATTAGATGCAGCAACTCATTGACTTGCTCGTATAAAATTTGAAACTCTTTCGGACTCATGCGGTAGTGTGGTAGGTTCGGTAAACTTGCTCCAGGGACTAGATCGATCTCATGCTGTATGTTCCTCATAGGAGGTAATTCTGCTAGCAATTCATCTGGAAGAAGTCCTTAAAATTCGACAATCAATGGCTTGACACAATCTTGTACGACAATTTCTTCTTTCGCCTTACCTTTGACTACTGCTGCATAAACCAAACCAACTGGGTCTCTTTTGCTTCCTTTATGATTTCTGGCACAATGAGAAACGAGCCTGCTTTGGCCGGAGAGACTGTCACTCAATCTTCACGACGCATAAGAGCCAAGACGACCTTTAATTTATTCTTGTAAAAGATATACGTGTTGTCTCTTCCCTTATGTATCATGTTCAAGTCGTATTGCCAAGGCCTTCCCATCAACATGTGTTAGGCATCCATGTCCACCATATCGCACAAGACCTCGTCTTTGTAGTCCTTCCCAATCGAGAAAGGAATAATGCATTGTTCTGTCACCCTTGGTCTTGCTAACATCTTTGATCCAGCCAATACTATAAGGGCAATGGTGTTTTCGCGTCGGTAGTCTCAACTTGTCCACCATGGTCTTTGACACGATGTTCTCGCTGCTACCTCCATCAATTATCAAATCACAAACTCGTTGATTGATTATACAATGAGTCTTGAAGATGTTGTCTCTGCACCTCTTCCTTTGGCGGTGTGTACATCAAGCGTTGCACTACCAGCAATACACCTTAATCCTCATGGGTCCATTCTGTTGGATCGTCATCTTCGATCTCGCCTTCTTGTTGATGATCTTCTTCATTTCCATGTTCTGCTAGGTTGACGCTTTGCCTCTTCGGACAACTGTTTGAATGGTGTCCCGCCTCTTTGCAATGATAACACTTATCACCTCGAGGAGGGGCATAAAGGTTATTTTGGCCAACAGGTCTTCCTATAGCTTGCCTTGCATTTGTCTGATTTCTCCATGGGGGCTTTGTTTGGCTCTGAGATGCATGAATATAAGTTGCTTCGATTGCTTTTCCTTTAACTTGTTCAATTGGATTCTGCACTTGAGAGTTGAATGTTCGAGTAGGGGCTTGGTTTCGGACAACTCCTCTTCGTTTCAATTGCGACTCAGCCCTCGTTGCCAACTGGATATCATCCTGAAGGGTATGAACTGGTTGTATGGTAACTATATCTTGAATGTTAGCTTGTAACCCGTCCACAAACCGTGTCACCAATTTCCCTTATGTTTCTGACAGGTCATTTTTGGAAGAGAGTCGTTGGAACTCTTCAATATACTCATGGACAAGTCTGGTACCCTGTTGACACCTTTGGTATTGATGGAATAGAACCTGATCATAATTTGGAGGAAGAAAATGGGCCTTCATCAATTGCTTCATTCGATGAAATGATCGAATCTTGTCTTTGTTTTGTTGCAAAAGAGATAGTTGCAATTTCTCCCATCAAACAGAAGCACCACCCTTCAACTTGTAAGCGACTAGCTTGACCTTCCTCTCTTCTTCAATATCCATGTAATCGAAGAACCTCTCGACTTCGTTTAGCTAATCAAGAAAGTCTTCAATATTCAACTGTCCATTGAAAGATGGAAGGTCCATCTTCGTACGATAGTTGTTATGCTGGAAAACTTCTCTGGGATTCTCCTGCATTTCCTTCCTCTCGATGTCTTCATCACTTGACTCTCCATTATAAAATGGGTAGTTTGCGTTGCGCCTAGGGCGATTCCCTAAGCGGCCATGATGATTGTCAACCCGTGGCTCATGTTGTTGGATATGGGGTGCAACACGCTCACGTGCTAGTGGTCTATTGGCATTGGGACTCAACCCGGCAAGAAGATCTCGAATCTCCTTTAACTGCTCTTGTTGTTGTTCGAATGCACTCCCTAAAGCTTCAACTCCATGATCCAGAGCATATAATGGGATTTTTGGGAGTGTCCTCCTTTTTGTCATGTATCTTGTGCCTCCAACCACCCTTTTTTGGATTTAAGGTATTTTGTAAAGTTTCAGGTGAGTAAGGCCATATCATTTTCTTCGTCGGATGATTCGGTAGATGGATCGTCATTTTTGGAGACTTTCAAGGCTGTCTTTTCTAGGTTTGGTGGGTTCATGGTTAAGGTTAAGATACATCTCTTCAGTCATGAGTGTACCTATGAGCCCATCCAAAGTACATGTAGAGAAGTTCATTGTTTGTATAATGATGGAGGCCTTGGTTTCCCAAGCCTTAGTCATTGATCGCAGGACTTTTCGTGCCATCTCCGAATTTGTATAGGATTTCCCTAATCCTTTCAAGCCATTTATAATATCATTAAAACAAAAAAACATTAGAAATGGATTCATCATCATGCATTTTGAATAACTCGTGAGAATGAACAAGTATATCTAATTTAGGTTCTGTAACTTGATTGGAGCCCTCATCTGTGATGACAAGCTTATCCCATATCTCTTTTGCGGGTTCGCAGCCCGAAGTATGATAGTACTCGTTGGCATCCAAAGCGCAATAGATGAGATTCATTGCTTTACAATTTAACTCAACTTTCGGTTTGTCACATGCGAGCCATTCGGAATATGGCTTGCATATTTCTTTTCCATTTACTAACTTCTTGGGGATATGAGGACCAGTAATGATAGTCATCCACACGCCGTAGTCAATAGATTGGACATAAATATGCATTCAATTTTTTGAATAAGCAAAGTTTGACTTGTTAAAAAATGTTAGCCTATTGGTCGAATGGCCCTCGGAATGCGATGAGGTTGCAATGCTGGCCATGAATCTCTCAAAAGATGATTAAGTTTTATTTTCAAGAGATACCAATTGTTATATCAAATGCAACAAAGAGGGGGTGGGGTGGGGTGAATTGGTCCAACTAAAATAATGGTCAAATAAAAAATTACTTGAAAATAAAAGCAAAAGATAAAGTTATATCAAAATAAGTTTTTATAGTTATGGCTCAAGAGCCAATCTCAAGCGTCTTTCGTTATACCTAAATTATTGGAATACGACAATGATTGAGGTTTTCGGCTTTGAGATTGTTTAAAAAATGAGGATGAGAAAACAGTTTGATATAGAATAATATTCAACGAAGAACAATAAGTTGATGCAAGTAAGAGATAAAGAAATACATACAAGAGACGCGATATATAGTGATTCAATTGGGAGATATCTCTTTCCAACCTACATCAACTTCCTCCACAATTGTGAAGGATTCCACTAAAATTGAGCAACCTCCAAGTGATTCCCAGTTTACAATTTGAGAGCATTCGATGGTGACCTTCAACCGTTACACACAATGAGAGCCTTCAAGGGTGACCTTTAACCTATACAAAGAACAACACTGCTTGTTCTCAAAACTAAGAGAAAAATAATATACTAAGAAGATATATCAATCTACTTTACAATGAATTATCAATGCTTAAAATATGAAAATGTAAGAACACACTAGACAAGTCTGTTTACAAGAATGAATAATATGAAAGTGTAAGCACAATAATTTTTTCAGAGATTTAAACTTGAATGCTTGAGAGAGTTAGAGAGAGTATGTAAAGTCCTTAATCAAAAAATTCTCTTTTATAGTCTTTCAAGAGTTCCAATGACATTGAGGGTACTTCAGTAATTCCCCAGGAGATGAAATTTGAACACGAAAACTTGGGTCAATTTCCGAGGCATCCGATATTTTGACCGGTGTGCCGACTGGTATACCGATGGATATGCCGGTCAGACGATTTTGTTTCTAGAATTGAAATATTGTTGCCTTGACTTCCCAAAGCGATAGAATGTGAGGCTAGGGCAAAAGAAACATAACGGGAACAAAAAAATGCTCGGAAAATTTAAAAAACGCCCGGACCGTCAGAGGCGCGCGCCTGGCCGTCTGAGTGCCTGGCCGCCTAGGCGCGCCTTAGTTGCCGCCCAGCACACATCGCTGCGCCTGGAGCCACTCCAGGCGGTGGACCTCCGCCTCGCGCCGCCCAGCACCTAGGCGCGCTTTTCACAACAATGAGACTTTCTGCACTCAATATGGAATAGAATATACAAAAGTGTACAGATTATATTATAAGAAGACTTTTAAATAAAGTTTCCTAAAAGTTAATAACCATAAACTAAATCTTCCTTTAAAAAGAGATTTCTCATTAGAAAACAATATATGCATACAAAATCATATCTCCTTGCAGCAAAATAGGATTTAGACAGCTCTAAAATAATTTTGCTTTGGTGGTAAAGATAATAAACAATTATAAATTATTTTACCATTTAACCTTTATTATGAAATCATACTTGAATTAAAGTTAATTCCAATTTTGATTAAATATAACAATTAAGCATAAACTTAATTGAATAAAGAGAGATAAAAATAAATAAATCTATTTAATCTATTTAATATTTAAGCATATTTTCTTTTAATTTAATCATGACAATAAACTTATGGGGACCGCTGGTGGTGCAGTGGTAAAAACTCAGCCCAATAATCTTATGGTCTTGGGTTCGAGTCTGAGAACAACCACTTTGTGTATTATTACCAAATGTTAGGATTGTCCTCGACTTTTCCCTTTTCTAGACACCCATTAATGGGTATCAACTGTGCATTGATTTGGTGACAATTTATCAATAAGCTAATTATTCCTAAACAAGAATAATTATCAATCATTTAATTCATTTAATTACCATAATTAATTCAACAAATCATCAAATAATAATTCAAACATCATCAAAAATATTTAGGGCCAATAGTGGGACATACATGCCATGGATTACAGGACTATCTCTACATATTTTTTTATGTTAGCAAATGTCTAGGGAATGTTTTTTGAGTAATTCTTGGCAGTTCTAATATATGAACAAAGACAGCTTCTTTTCCCTTATTTACACCCTCCTCTTTCCCCCTTTTCTGGACAAGATATGGAGTTGAATCTTCTGGTGAATTTCCTATATATGCTGGAGTTTCTCTTGAGTGTTGCCTGCCTTGGTGAATGGAGTACATT
>NMUG010001026.1:0-19237 GCA_002855965.1 Monotropa hypopitys
GTCCTATAGGTTTCGAATCCCTTGTGTCCCTTTTTATAAAATGTTCCGAGCCGGGAATTGAACCAACTAAAGATGAAAGAAAATAAATCCACCAATGTGTATTATCTATCTATATATATGGGTATATATAGAGGGAGATTGTGAGAGTTCTTGATGGGATTGATTATGGATTGTGGATTTCATCTCGAGTGGCTCTAGCCAATTCGTGGCATTCGATAGCTTGAGGCTTGGAGCCAAGTCGTGGCATTAGTATCCGTTATGTTCGGATTAAGGTGTGTGCGGTATTAGTGCGCCTGGATTTGAGACTAAGTAGGGAGATGAACGACTAGTTTGCAATAGACTCTTGTAGAGAGTATTGGTTGGCCTTGCCTAGACAACGTTCGGTTGGGAAATAATGAAATCCTTCGGATAAGGACTTTGAAATATTGATGTATGACGAGGTAAATTTATATTCGTGGAGTGACCTTGTATAGTGGTCTTGAAGCTCGTTAGTGCTTTTCTTCCGCTTGAGGTTTGGTTATCCTAATAGAAAGTTTTGGCTTCTCCGTTGTGATAGTTGGATAAATGCAAGTGTTAAAGGTTCTCTATAGATGTGGGTGTGTTCTTGAATAGTATGGTGTGGTTTTAGACTTGGGATCGGACTCGATGACTTGGGTGTGATTATTGAGAACATACTTGGGATTGCATAAATAGGATTCACCCACCTTGCACATATTAACCATACCTCATTTTCACTTAATAGTCGCATGTTTGCTGGGTCTTTATGACTCAACCTTTTTCCTACAGTTCTTTGCAGGGTTTGCAGGGTTGGCTTGCTTGTAGAGGGGTTGGCTTAGGCTTGCTCTAGTTCCTTGTGATGAGAAGCATGCTCTATATTAAATCATGTTTTTGTTTCCCCTGTTTTTCCCCTTGTAGCCTACGGGCATCCCACTTTCTTAAATTGTGGTTATTATGCAAGCAAGTTCTTATGTAAAGTAAATGTTGTATCTAAGTTTTAAACAAGTTTCATTTGAAGGAAAAAGGATAGTTAATGTTTTACTTCCGCATGATTTGTATAAAGAGATATGCTTGTACTTCTTTTACTCACGGCCCCTTTTGTCGTTGGAATGGTTTATGCAAAAAGATGTTTATACATTTCTTTTAATTCAAAAAAAAAATATGGCTTGAAAATTCGGGGCGTGACAAAATGTGTGTGGTGACTTCATAGAGTCCAAATAGTATTGTGGTATGATTGATATGAGTCCCCTTGGTGTTGTGACGATGGAAAACCGGAAGTGTGTGTTGATCCTTACCTTGAGGGAATCATGGAATTGTGGAAAAAGGAATGATTTGATCGACAATGAAAAGTACCCAATGAATGTAATGAATGTCCAATACAAGGGATGGATCCTACGAGGACCACCCTTAGCCAATCTTCAATCATTCACCAAAACACACTAATGAACTAAAGAAGTGCAATGTGGATTTGACTTGGATGGTTTTGCCCAAGTCCTGTGTTCGTGTTAAGTGGGAGATACGCGTTCCCTTGAAGTCGCGGAATCACTAGATATCATTGATGGGTGATGATCTAGGAATAAGATCCTTTGGCCATGGGTGGGAGATACGAGTTCCCGAAAGTCTCGAAATATACTAGATACGCTGGCAGGCGGGATCCTGGAACAAATCTTAACATATGTGGTTTTACTCCCCTTGTCTAGGGGAGATTGGATTGGAAATGAATATTGGAATAAAATGATAACTTGTGAGGGTAATTTTGTTGTGCCCCTTGGGTGAGCCAAGGTGGAAAAATGATAGAATGTGTAACTCCAATATTCAATATCAACTACAATCATGTGAATCCAAAACGTTGCTATTGAACATGGGGATGGTGGGAATGGTGAGAGGACTTGACGTTGAGTTCCTTGCGAGTGATTGTAGGTGTTGGTCGTGTCTTGACCATGGTTTTGGGTTGAGAGCAGGTGCGATTAAGTATCGAGGTTCGCGTGTCCCTTAGTAGAGTTCTCTAGTGATAGTACTTACTTGGGAGACGTCGTTTGTGATTTGAGGTGACACTTTACCTGTCGGACCTTGGAGATACTCTTAGTCCCGCGTCACTTGGGTGTGTGCATGTGTTGTGCCTTCTCTTTGACTTTACTTACCTTTGCTTGTGGCATACAGGGTCACATGCACTCGTGCATGCTTTGTAGTCGTTAGTTGTTACCTCACTGAGCCGTGTTTTGCTCAGACCCTCTTTCTTTCTCTTTTCCAGGATTGTACTGCAGGGTTTCTCTTACAGGTGGATTGGAGCTTGTGCTAGCAGTTGGTTCCTTTTGGAGCTGTGGCTTTGGATCTCTTTGTGCTTTGTCCTTCTGTTCAGTTTTCAGGTTGTTGTCCTGTTGTAGTTGTACCTTTCTTTTACAGTTGGTAGCGAGTAGCTCAGTTGTACTTTCTTTCCTGTACTCTTTCAGTTTATATATTGTATCAAGATTAATGTAATGAGGACTTCAACTGCAATGCTACTATATAGTAACTATTAACTCTCCACTGTTTGAGTTTATTGTATTTCAAAAAAAAAATATTAGAAATGTTTTACTTAAAAACATGGGGTGTTACAGTTGGTATCAGAGCTTTCAGTTTGAATACCTTTGGACCGTGGGGAGACACCTAGTCTCTATGGGTTCCTAGGTTCATTACGATTGATATAATCATTCTGGTGTGTTTTGGAGCACCGTTTGCCTTGGGTTTGCTTCCTTAGAGTCGCTTGTGTAGTTTTGACTCCTCCTTGGATCGTTGAGTTTCCTTAGATTGTTGGGAGATGTGTGTTATTCTTCCTCGGAAAGCTAGAGATGTGTTGGCAGTTGTGTGCTTGAGTGCCTAGCTTCCTTGAGATTTGTGGTGTTGCTTCCGTTGTTTAGTTGAGTTGTGGATTTCCTTGTGGCTTTATAGTGGGAATTGCGATTTGTGGTACGATATGAGGTCTTGAGACTCATTGTTCTTTTCGTTTTGAGGCATGGATTCTTGGTTGTCTTGTCGTTTCGTAAGTCCCGTTGAGTTTTGGGACTCTATCTTTGTGGGTGTGTAGTGGAAATTTTGATTTTGGGAAGAATAAGGTTTTTGATGTTTGTTGGTTTTCCCGTTTTGAGGCATATGTTTGATGTCGTCGTGTGGTTGTGTAAATTGTTAAGGCTTCCGTTTGTGCATCTTTGGGTAAAATGAGGATTGTTCTTCCTATTCCTCTTGTGGTTTGGCTTTGCGTTTCCAAATTCTCGTGTGATTTGACGTTGGCAACCATTTTGGGTCCTTTGCCTCTTGGGAAAATCTACACACGTTATGTGTCATATTCATTCTTTTCTATCTCAAAGCGAATATTCACGTATAGTGACGTTGATTGTTCTTTGTGCCAGTATTTCGATGACTCCTAGGCGTACGGTAAATCAAAATCATCGTGGTATTCCTACTCCTGGAGTTGTTCATGGAAACGGAGTTTAGTTTCTGTTCGATCAGTTGACCGAGAGATTGGCAGCAGTCATTATCGCGTATGGTCGCGAGTCGGGTTTGTTATTGGGTAACGAAAGAAATCGGTCTTCGCAAATGGTTAGAGACTTTCTTCGCTTTAATCCTCCTCAGTTTGATGGTTCCGGAGATCCGTTGAAGGCAAATTATTGGCTTTTTGAGATTCGCAAAGTTCTAGATGCGTTAGAAATTGTTGAAGACTCCGTTCGAGTGTCCTTAATGACTTTTCAATTGATCGGTGAAGCAGGCGTGTGGTGGGATTCTTTAATGCAAAGTAATAGAGCACCGAGTTTCTCTTCTTCGAAAGGTATGTCTTGGGTTCAGTTTGAGGCTGTGTTTGATGCACAATATTTTCCTACTTCCTGTCATGAGGCGATGGGTCTACAGTTTGAGCGGTTGACGCAAGGTGACATGACGGTTACTCAGTATGCTTCTAAGTTTCATTCCTTGTCGCGTTTCGCACTGGAGTTGGTCCGATCAGAAAGTCACAAGTGTAGAAGGTTCGAAAGAGGTTTGCATCCCTCGATTTTGTTGTGGGTCAGCATATTCAGAGTTATGCATCTTTGCTAGAGAGTGTCACGGAAGTGGAGTTATGCCTTAGTCAATTGAAGACGACTTCTAGAGTTGAGTCTCCTCTTCGTGTTGCTTGTAAGAGCTCGGATTCGTCCAGAAATATTAGTAAGAAGCGGTGCCATGACCAAGTGGAGTCATCGTGCAATCGTCAAAATGGCAGTTCGTCTTCTTCATTGCGTAAACCGGGAGTTTCTTCTGTCTCCCACATTGTGTGCCATAAGTGTCATTAGCCGGGTCACTTCCATTCACAGTGTACCATGTCGGTTCCTCCGTCAAAATCTTGTTTCGTGTGCGGTAAAGTTGGTCATGTGGCAAGAGTTTGCCCCAAGCAATGAAGAATCAGGGTTGAAGAAGTTGACGGCATCTTTTGTTGGCTCTTTGGTAGAGTTTCATGTCGGTATTGGACTTGTAGAAGTTCATGTTCTTGTTGTATTCTTAAGATTTCATCTTGATTTGTGATCTTCATTATGTATCGTTTTCTTTGGGAATTATATTGAAAACTCTATTGAACTTTGATCTTCGGTGTATCTTGTTTAAACCTTGGGATTACCTTGTGCTATCTCTTGGAGTTCCTTTTTGTTAAGTTTCTCGTTTGCAATTGAAGTTGCAAAATTGCATAGTTGTGTTGATTGATGGTATCTTATTTGAGACTCGTTCCTTCTATTAGACGTTACTTGATCTGCGTTGAACAACCATGTTAGGTTGAATCGGTTGAAACTTCACACTTGTCATTTTGAAAATTTTCATTGGAACCTTATTTTTTTGTGGTGGCAAAAAACAAAATAAGGGAGTTGTTGTAAAATTTTCGTAGATGATTCCTTAGTATTGACTCCTTTGATAAAAGTCCCTACTCTAGTTGTTGTAGTATTATTTGGGACTTGTTGTTGTTGTTGTCGTTACTCTTTTACTCCGTGGTCGAGTTGTGTACCTTTCGAGACACCTTACTTAAGTCTCAAAATTTGTTTCGTTGTGGGATATTTCCTTGTTGAGTATCGTTAAATCGTGGTAAGAAGTTTTGACTTCTTTTCTTGTTGTTCGTCTACCTTTTGCTTTCGTACCAAAGTATTCGTGTTCGTTTGCGAAATCAGTGAAACGCGAGAAAATGGGTACGATCGCATATTGAATTTTAGACTTGGTGTGAGTTTGTGCTAAGTCATGTTGTTTGGACTTAACACATGCATAATTCGTGTAGTGTGTGTGAGTTTTCTTTGATTGTGTGATGTATGTTTGACGTGTGTGTATCGAATTGAGAAATGCTACCGGCTGGGGCATCTCAGGACGATCACCAATGTCATGCTGTCACCGCACCAGGACGTGTGTGTATTTGTTGGGTATATATATAAACATTTCAATGCATACAGTATTCGGGTTGGTTGCGAATAACTTAGGATTGCGGCTCGTCGTATCGGCGTATCCTTGGCACGTTCGGGAAGAACGGCGTACTCTTGGTTTGTTGGTGCATCTTCACGGTGCGGATCTCTTTGTTTGATGGCCTCATCGATTGGTCTTTGCGTGCTCATGGTGAAAACGTGGTGGAGTTCGTGTACAACTCTCGTTAGAATTATCTTTTGGTAGACTTTCGGTCTGTGAGTGCGATTTCTTGTCGGTAAGTGGTTTTGGTCACAACGGAAGCTTGGTGGAGCATGGTTTCTCATTGGATTCCTTGTGGATTGTTGCGTCGATTCGTTATTCCCTTACTCCGATAAATTTCGAGGACGAAATTTTTGTAAGGAGGGTAGTTTGTCACACTCCGGAAATTTTAATTAATTTCCATGTGTGTTAATAAATCGAAAATTCCAAATCGCGTTTGAAATTTATCGATTTGATTCGTTCTTCAAATCAGAAATCTTTATTCATGGAAGTCGTAGATAATTCGATTACGATTCCAACGCAACTTGAATCGTCTCAATCGGAGTCCGGACGAAGAAGTTAGGACCAAAATACTCTCAGGAAAATCAACATTTCAATTCAGTGGAAATTTGGCCATGTAGACCGGTCAAGCCAAAACCCTAGACCGGTCGGGGCTCAGCAGAGGAAGCTAGACCGGTCGGGCCAAAACCTAGACCGGTCGGGGAGACTAGAAATGCGATTTTTCTGGTTTAATGAGGGGCTTTTCGGTAATTATAGGTGGGGGTCCTATATAAGTCATTGGGTCCAAGAATATGGGGTCTTCTTCCCCATTTTGAAGCCCTAGACTCTCTCTCTACCTCCCTCTCCCATTCCCTACACCTTCTCTCCTCCATCCCTCTCAAACCATTGAGTTCCGGCGAAAACACGAAGGTTTAATGTCGTTCCCCTGGCTCTCCTCTCCGCGGTGATGTGCACGGATTGTCCTCGCACGGTAAGTCTTTCTCTCGTCCTCTAACTCTTGCTCCTTTGGTTGCTCTCCTCCACTTTATAATGGTAGAACCTTGTAGGTTGCGACGAGAGCTTCGTAGTGACGGGTTTGGAGCGCGGTAGTATGGTGGACGTTTTCCGGCGACTACTCCAGCGACTTTTTCGGCAACACTCCGGTGGGTAACTCTTAACTCCTACCTAGTATGTGTGGGTGTGCATATTTCCATTCCATGTTTCGTTGCTTGTCGCTCGTTAAATTCAATGCACAGTCGTATTACCCGTAGTTCGATTTATTGACGTAAGATGCGTAGTCGCGTGATTGTCGTTCGAATGGTTGGCATCGGGTTAACCTCGGGTGATTGTATCGACCTTAGAGTGGTATTGGGTTAGAGAGAATAACTTGAGTATTGAGGATTACCTTTGAAATTTTATAGGCGCCAAGTGTTTGATAAAATGCCCGAGTGGGCCTTGATATGGAATTTGAGTGCGTCGATGGTGTTGAATTTGTGTGGTGGTCACATGATAGTGTGTTTGACTTACATGGGTCATTGTGGTCTCTTATGAGCGTGAGTCGTGGCAAAATTGGGGTTTCTCTACCTTGTTGTCAACTAGGGTGAACCTTCTACCTAGTTGGGTGTGTTCATGGAAATCCGTTTGAGTAAATGTGTGTGGTGACTTCATAGAGTCCAAATAGTATTGTGGTATGATTGATATGAGTCCCCTTGGTGTTGTGACGATGGGAAACCAGAAGTGTGTGTTGAGCCTTACCTTGAGGGAATCATGGAATTGTGGAAAAAGGAATGATTTGATCGACAATGAAAAGTACCCAATGAATGTAATGAATGTCCAATACAAGGGATGGATCCTATGAGGACCACCCTTAACCAATCTTCAATCATTCTCCAAAACACACTAATGAACTAAAGAAGTGCAATGTGGATTTGACTTGGATGGTTTTGCCCAAGTCCTGTGTTCGTGTTAAGTGGGAGATATGCGTTCCCTTGAAGTCGCGGAATCACTAGATATCATTGACGGGTGATGATCTAGAAATAAGATCCTTTGGCCATAGGTGGGAGATACAAGTTCCCGAAAGTCTTGGAATATACTGGATACGCTGGCAGGCGGGATCCTAGAACAAATCTTAACACATGTGGTTTTACTCGCCCTTGTCTAGGGGAGATTGGAGACTCGATTGTTTAGGAGTCGATCGGAAATGAATATTGGAATAAAATGATAACTTGTGAGGGTAATGTTGTTGTGCCCTTTGAGTGAGCCAAGGTGGGAAAATGATGGAATGTGTAACTCCAATATTCAATATCAACGACAATCATGTGAATCCAAAACATTGCTATTGAACATGGGGATGGTGGGAATGGTGAGAGGACTTGACGTTGGGTTCCTTGCGAGTGATTGTAGGTGTTGGTCGTGTCTTGACCGTGGTTTTGGGTTGAGAGCAGGTGCTATTAAGTATCGAGGTTAGCGTGTCCCTTAGTAGAGTTCTCTAGTGATAGTACTTACTTGGGAGACGTCGTTTGTGATTTGAGGTGACACTTTACTTGTCGGACCTTGGAGATACTCTTAGTCCCGCGTCACTTGGGTGTGTGCGTGTGTTGTGCCTTCTCTTTGACTTTACTTACCTTTGCTTGTGGCATATAGGGTCACATGCACTCGTGCATGCTTTGTAGTCGTTAGTTGTTACCTCACTGAGCCGTGTTTTGCTCAGACCCTCTTTCTCTCTCTTTTCCAGGATTGTACTGCAGGGTTTCTCTTACAGGTGGATTGGAGCTTGTGCTAGCAGTTGGTTCCTTTTGGAGCTGTGGCTTTGGATCTCTTTGTGCTTTGTCCTTCTGTTCAGTTTTCAGGTTGTTGTCCTGTTGTAGTTGTACCTTTCTTTTATAGTTGGTAGCGAGTAGCTCAGTTGTACTTTCTTTCCTGTACTCTTTCAGTTTGTATATTGTATCAAGATTAATGTAATGAGGACTTCAACTGCAATGCTACTGTATAGTAACTATTAACTCCCCACTGTTTGAGTTTATTGTATTTTGAAAAACAAATATTGGAAATGTTTTACTTAAAAACATGGGGTGTTACATGCAAATTGAGTTTGAGTGTTAGGACCATCATGTCATCGAGAAGGTAGATTTTGTATTTGGAAACATTTTATTAGCATCTACCCCTCGCATCTCTTTATCGACACTATTTTCAGAGGCCATATTCTTTTGGCCTAAGGGTCATGTGCCAACTTTTGGCACATCTTATATGCCGATTCCTCTTACCATTTACTTCTTTCTATTATTCACGGGGGAGTCTCACAATCTTCGTTGGCATGACCCTTACATCGTAAACTATAAGAAGCACCATAAGAACTTTATCAATGTCTGGCTGAAGACGTTAAACTTAGCGCTTCTTGGGAGGCAACCCAAGTCATTTATTTTAGTTTTAGTTTATTTGCATATTTTGTTTGTGTTTCTCTTGACAAAGCTAACATGTCACAGGGTCCTTTGCAACAAGTTGGGGGGTTTCCACCTCCTTACCCCACCATCGACATGATTTTACATCGCAGGTGCTATCTTTTCTCTCTCTTTTACTGTCTATGTCCATATTTCTTTATTTTTAGTTTCAATGAGGACATTGAATAGTTTAAGTTGGGGGGTGAGGTCTCACTTGATTTTTAGCTTGATTTTTAGCCCTTAATTTTTTTTAAATAAAAGAAACATTGTTGCATGACAAACATTGGGAATTAGCACAATTTCGATGATTTTGGTTGAGTCTTGCTCTTTATCACATAGAGATAGGAGATGTGAGTCTAGTTTTTGTCATTGACTGAGTTTGAACAACCTACTTCGGCACCTAACTTTCGCATAACTACACTTCACATGGCACGAACTAAAATCTTGAGTGACTGACAATTAAAATGTTTTCAATGGCTGAATTAGTGGAGACTTGTCACCCTCATAAGATTTGAAATCGTACCTTTTATCCGAGTGGTGTCATATGAACTCTTTGTTTATCACAAAAAGAACTTAGTTGTTGCGAGATCTCATTATTCCTTCGAGTCATGTGTTGGAATTATTATCACATTTATAATGCATCGCTTGATTACCCACTTGAATACCCAACTTGAGGAAAGGATTTTAGGCAATTTATTGACATTTTGGGCTTGTTCATTCCTTTGGCATACACTTTTTCTTTTGCTAGACACGTTGAGCCTTACACATATTCTCCTTTTATTGCTAAAACTCCACCGACCATATGATGTCTTGAGAATGGTAGAAGGAGGGGTGTGTTTTGCATAAGAAAAAAACTAGGAAGGTGCTGTGTTATTTCTCTTGTATGTATAGAATTCCCCAGTAGAAAACAAAGAAAATTTTTATTGGAACATGATTCCCCTAAATATATATATATATAAATAGCAATAATGGGGGATCGAAAAAAAATACATATATGCTCCAAATTTCAATTGCGGGGAGAATTCATATTTTATTCTATTATTTGTAAAAGAGGGAAAGAATGAAGAAGAACAAAAATGAAGGGGAATCTTGATGACAAAAGGAGGAAGGAATAGAGTTGATGAAAATAAAAGTATCTACTATACATTTACCTTGAGACATCAATTATATTTTCCTTACCCTTAGCCAAATATGTGTCCGATACACATTCAACACATCATCCCTTGTCCCAACGTTAAAACCAAAAATTAAGTCCTAAATGATCCAAAAGGGGTAGTAGCAAGTGGATGTTCGATATTCACAGGAAATTCCAACATGTGATCATTCCGTTCATGAGATCTATGTTCCACTTAAATTAAGTGTTCTTTGAGTGTCAATGTGCGGAATGCTTTAGTGTTCTTACATAAACTCTATACCGCACATTCGAGAGTAATAAAGTCACCTTGTTTCTTGTGTGAAGCCATTGTGGGATCATATCATTGTGAGGACTTGAAGTCGAGGCTCGGTCAGGAGAGACATTGTTTTTTTGTCACTCTTGAATAAAGTTCACTTGTACACGCTAGGTTAAGGTGCCACATTTGTTTGATCGCTTATTTCAATTTCCGAAAATAGTCTGCATTGAATATATCCTTGTGGTAATTGCAAAATCTTGACTTAATGATTTGGGTAGTATTTATTCTCATTTGGAAGTTATGCTATAATGGTTCAAGATGTTTTGTGGGTTATCATTGCTAAAAACCCTCACGAGACTTCACTCATCCTACTGGGGCTGCCCGGGGGTTTAAAAAACTTATCCTTTATTTATTGTCCTTGTTTTATAATTCATTTATTTAGTTATTGCTTTACTTTTATTTGTTTTGCTCGGGACTAGAAAAATCTAAGTTAGGGGTGTGATAGGTGCGTAAAAGCACCTATTTATACATCTTAACCTAGGTAATGTTAGTTCCGGGACTTGTTATTTAATTAGTTTTTGTTTAGTTTTCGTGTTACAGGTAAATAAAGCTTGGAATGCTAGAAACGGAGAATAAAGTCATCAAAGATTACAAAAATAGAAGATGGTTCATACAAATACCAAAATCACATTTTCTATATACTGAGACGTCCGTGAAGATGTCGCGAACAACTTTGAAGAAGGGCCCGAGGGCCAAAGATCAAATTAAGGACCTCAAAAAATTCATCAAAACAAAGGAAGAAAGCCACACAAGGGGTCGCTCGAGCGAATTCATCACGGCTCGAGCGAAGTTGGTGACTGGAACAAGGAGGAACTCACTGGAGTCGAGCGAGAACAAACTGCTCTAGCGGCTTAAAGTTTGCTCGAGCGACTTTAAGTCCACTCGAGCGGATTTGGCGCCTGCAACACAAATCGGCTAGGGTTTTGGAAGAAATTAAAGGCAGACTAATATGATTAATGTCCAAGATTAGTTTGGAGGCAATCTATCATTAGGATAGTATATATATATATGATGTTTTGGATCATTCTAAAGGATCTTTTGGCTTGAAGACAAATTGGTGGCTGTTACAAGGGGATTTCTTCTTCCTCTCTTCATCCATGGCCGCCATTGATATGGTCGGCTAAACCTCCCAAATCCAAAAGCGATGATGAGGCTCCGAAGCATGTAGTAAGTTTGTAGCATAGGATTTACTTCGATTTCTTGAATGATTGTATGAACTCAAGATTCATATTTTATTAATGATTTTAATTCTTTTATTTCATACAATGGTTTTTCACTTGTATGCGTTGTGAGAATGAGATAGTCTATGCCCATAAGACGGCTTGTTGCACAAGCGGGAATATCTCAGATTAGAGACACAACCCGTGCTATGAGATATTCTATGCCATTAGACAACTGTAGGTTTTCATTGATGTTCAAGTATTGATTTAGATCTTGCGTGCCTCTTATTACGTATTAGGAGTGAAATCTAGCCTTATGATCTCATTTCATCATTTAGTTTCCTTAACAAAAGTTCCTCCCTTTTGACGTTTTCAATTTAATTTAATTCAATCTCAAAACAACCAAACCAATCATTCTCTTATTAATTTTCCTTTTCTGAATCAACTTAGAAATTAATTACAAACTATTTGACCTACACACTTTGTTCTTGTGTTCGACACCTGTCCTTACCACTATTCTAAAAGTAGTGTAACTACGTGGTTTTATAAATTTTAATTGTGACCTTAAACGATGCGGTCACAGACACATTTTTCTAGCAAGGCTTATGAGTGGAGGGACTGAGAGGAAGATACAACTAGTAGGCTTACACACACACACATACTTGTTGTGTTTTCTCATATGGCCTTATACACACACTTATACACTCACTCACAAAAGGATTTAGACTTGGGAAGCTCGATGAGGAGGTGGAGATGGTTGTAGGAGTTTCTTCTCCTTCTCTCTGTGTCGTGTGTTTACTGTTGTGTGTCTATTCTTCTTATCTCTCGGATACACATCACTTATATGTGCTTACAAGACCAACGGGCAAATTGAAACAAAGTGTTCTGTGGCAATGTAAATCTAAATCTCAATAGGACTGAATCAATGACATGCACACATACTGAATCAACACATAAGTGCAGCAATGCAATGACCGAAACATGAAAGGCCCCAGTTCTGTTCTTGTTGTCACAGGAGTATCAGATACAAAAAACGGGAAACTGATTGCGACATTTCAATTGATTTATTTTTATTCAATTTGGACCAATGAAAATTATGCCAAACCAATTGTATACAACACATGTATAACGTAAATTATTTTTAGTAAATCACTTTAACCATTTAAGACTCAAAATCGAAAAACCAAAAAATCAATTTCTACGCATTTCCACAGACCGGTGGCATCACCGGCTGGAGCACCGATGCATCGCCCGGTCATTCTACCGGTGCCCAATAAGGGCCAAAATTCCATTTTTTTTCAAGATCAAGCTTGGTCTACCGTAAGAGTATTCTCCATTTTCTAGAAATTGGGGTTATGGCATTCCTCTTCTACTAGAAATTCAGGCTTGAATTTCCAGGAATTCACTCTTTAATTCAACCTTACTTTATAAACCATCCTTCTTTTAAATCAATTAGCTTGCAAAAGTAATTATGCAATTTTAATTCCAAATTATGCAATTTAATCCAAACTTTACTCAATCATTTCCTTTATGATTCTAATGATACTTGGTTAGGTTCAAGAAACAAGTGTAACTTTCAAGTTCATGCATTTCTAATTTTATTTCAACCTAATTCCAATGCATGTGGGTTTCAAATTCATTTACATATTTCATAACGCATACATCTTTTCTAGTGTGCATCTTTATGATCATTTTCTTCTTATGACAATTCATTTTTGTTCAAATCATGCCATCTATGTAAGTTAATCATCTAATACCATTCGGGGCACCTAATGGGGATATGAGCATATATGAGGCAATTAAGCATATAATGCTAGTCAGGTATGCTAGTCGGGGAAAAGAGATTACTCTCTAATCAAACACACAAAGCAAAAGACACTTATAGAGACATCATCAAAACATGTGCCCCGCACACTCTCTATTAGATTTGATTTCACTTATTCATTTGGATATCTTTCAATATTGACATTGTCTTTGCTTGATTTCATTTTGTTTTCATTTTGATGAACATTCCAAGTTTGATGGCTTAAGTCATGCCTAGACCCGACAAATACATTAATACGTTCCTTTCTTTCTTATATTCTTGATTTTATCATCTATGTACTCATTTAAATCCAATACACATTAAATCACCAACTCCCACTATGCCTCGGACTCAAATTCCATAATTGGGACTTTTTTCGAACACTTGGCATGCCACCCTCCAAGGACATGTATATATGTCTATAATAATCAAATATTATACCCATATCAAGGTCCATAAACACTTCTACCGCCAAGACCTAATGTGGGTATGAGAAATGGTCCTCTCTCATGCAAAATCCATAATAAATGAAGGAATACAACATATATGTATACATACATGACAACAATAAGAGAAAACCCACCTTAGGACTCAATAATCTCAGAAATACTAGATAAAGGTCCTTCACAATGCCCCTTCAAATGGTATCCAATGTGTATCCCTTAATGTGTTCTCCAATGTTTATGAAGTCCATTGTCCGGAATCCTGACGAATTAAAGCAGATCGGGGAGATAATGTGAGAAATTGAGAGAGAGAGAGAGAAATTGAGAGAGAGAGAGAGAGAGGAAGTATGTAGGAGGGAAGAAGGAAAATATAAGGGTTCTGATCCCTTATTTATACAAATACATACATATATATCTAATACAAGGGACAACATATTTTGAAAATGTGTCTATGATGTGTCCTACGTGGAGAATTGGAGGGCTAAGATTATTTTGATCCAAGGGCCTAAATTAAGTCAGTACACAATCACACATATACTCAATACAACATCTATTACATATTCAACGGACCAGATTCATTCACAGGTAAATCAGATTAAGAGGCTTTGTCTCTCTGACACACACGGCTGAGATAAAAAACTATCTCATCCTTGGAATGGCTGAGATCAATGTTGAGTTTCCAAACACAATATATTCTCCTGACAAATCCCTTCCCTATTCCAAGAGAACATTTCCAATACCTACACCCACCCTCACACCCACAGCAGCATCATGCCTACCCATACATCTACCCTCACGCCTAATCTCTCATACATACATCTGCAGAGAGCATTTTCCAAAGGTGAGAGGGATCACTTTCCAAGCCGACTTCACCTGCTGCTCTCACATTCAGCCATCATTTCCAGATGTCACCCCGCCTCCAGCGAAGCTTCCTCGACTTCGTGTGCTGCTGTATCACCTCAGACGACCATCGCTTGCCTTCGTCCATCTCTGCAAGAGGAATGACGTCTATAGAAGCGGAGGGAGGTGAAGAGGCAAGAAGGAGGCTCCGTTGGTGTCGGTGGAAGAGTGACGGAAGCGTAAATGACGAAGTCTGTGTAGAGCTGATGATGAATAGAGGCCTTCGTTGCTTCTCTCTCTCTTTCTCTCTCTCTCTCTCTCAAATGCAGGTGCTTTCTCCTCTCGAGACACACAAATGACCTCTACATGCCACTCCACCCCACCTCTCTCATTGCAGAGCTCCGGCCTCCGCTCTGGCCACTAGTGATGGAGGTTCGTTTGAAGATCCTCTTCACCTCTCTGCCACACTGATGTTTGTCGTCTTTTATTTCTTTGGCAGAACTATTAATATTTCAACGTCCGATTACTCCTTTTTCTATTTGTTCTCTCATATTCTAGGTGGTGATTTTTTCTTGACAGAATACTCTAAAAAATGTGAATGGTATTTCCTCATCCCAAGCTTATGTCTTGGCAAGAAACCAACTTGCAAAATCAAAAGCATATTTAGTTCATTATCACGCTCTATCTGAGAAACTACAAGTTGTAATTTATCCATTTTGTCCTTCATTTTTATTCGCAGAATCGTGTTCCAATTCTGAATGTTTATTTTTTGATTGATTTTTAAGCTTGAGAAAGATAAACTTACCTGGCAGGAAAAGGAAATTAACATGAAAAATGATTTGCTAGATGTCTTTCATCGTAGTTCAGCGGTTGATGATTCTAGAATAATTGAGCTGAGAACAGAGTTACAGAAACAAATTAGTGAAAAAATATGATTTCCACTAGACTGGAAGAAGCATCTAGAGAACCAGGTATGAGGAATCTTGGTAATTTCCTTCTAACTTTCATACTATATGTGCAGGCTCTCTTTGTTTTGACATTATACAACAATCGTGAGTTCCAGGTTATTCATTTCAGGTAGGAAAGAAATTATTGCAGAGTTTAAGGTTTTGGTTTCTCATTTCCCAAGGACATTGGAAGTATGCAGAATCATTTAAGTACCTATAGTTTGTTGGGTTTAATTGTTGAGTGTTTGGTTGCTCTATGGTTGTGTTGTGGGTGGAGGTGATTTGTGTTCGGGGAGGGGTAGTCCAATTTTTTTCTCGTGATTTCCGGCAATATTGGCAGATGTAAGTTTGGGTTGAGTTTTTGTTGTGTTTATGTTGGCTTGGTTTTTGGTTGGGTGGATGGGCTCCGATTGAGATCCGGCTGCTGCATGGCAGTTGTATTTGGTGGTTTCCGGTGATGGTATTGGCTGCTTTAGTTAGACACTACATTTTAGTTAAGTTGTGTTCTTTTTGCATGTGTATTTTTATTTTGAAAGAGAAAAAATAAAGATACGGGCGAATCTCTCTCTCTCTCTATATATATATATATATATAACCCCACTGATTTGTATTTGTGTAGTTTACTTATATGTGTGTGTTAAATTTTTTGAAGTGTGTGTGTTAAATTTTTTAATTATTTAGCTATGTTCTCACAATATTATTGTTTCATTTTAATGATTAATCATTATTTATCACTTTTAATTTAGTATTTTATGATAGATTTTTTATAACATATAATCTGTCATTACGAATTTTTATAGTGCCCGAAGCCACGAATCAAGTGATTTTGACACGTGTCTTCGTATTTTGTGTTCGTATTCTAGATTGTTTGTATTTTTTTGTCAATAGATTCATCCTGCCACTAGATTTTATCCGCACTTTGATCGATCGGGTTTCTGTTTTGCGTTGTCGATTTTGTCATCCCGTGTCGAGTCACATTCCAAGTGCCGAAGGCATGAGTCACATGTCAAGTATCAAGGGCACATGAGCATGGATAATATGCTACCGTCATAATCATTCGTCTCGTGCCATCGGCACGAGCTATCACTAGTATATATATAATATGGGAAAAGACCAAAAATGCCCTAAATAAATCAGCCCAGAACAGCTACAGTCCAGAACAGCTACATACTAATATGTGTCCTTGAGACATATCACTATGTCAAGGTACTGACCAACCAGGTATGTCCCAACCACGCATATCGATATGTAATCTTTTGACATATTGATATGTGTATGGGTATGCTTCTCAAGACAACCTCTCATAGATACACATTCTGATATATATGTATATCGATATACCTCATGATTAAAACCTCACTTATTTTGATATACCCGTATTCCAAACATTCCCAATATCGATATAGACATGGACTAATGTATTAAGAGGCAAGAATATCAGTATTTCAATATACTAAGGTTTTATATCGAAATAAAACTCATGCCCCAGAACCATATATCGATATATGTCCAATAGGTATACCAATCTAAGGACATATCGATATAATGGACATAAATTTTTCATCTGAACTCTGATTGAAGTGATTCAAATTGAGTTATTTTCACAATTAAATTTTCTATAACATTCATGAAGAATGCATTAAGTTTTAGAATATTTATGGGTCGAAATGGGCCCACAATACAATCGATGCATTGTCAAAATAATCTCTCATCATACTAACTTTATACCGGGGACTCACACCACTCCAAACCACTAAATTATTATCGAATAAAGCCCAATATTGATCTTTTTCAATTAAAAAACAATTTTTCTGAAAGAATTTATTTAATTTATTATTTATAAAATATATTTCTATATTCACAAGTTCATTGGACCGAATGGATTCATTTTCATCACTCCGGAACCACACAAGCTTCATAATAATCCTTTCTAAAATTATTTAAAATTATTGGGTGTTACACAACCTCAATGTCTCAATTATATCTAAAGCTTTGTGTTTTTTAGGTTATATGCATCATTTTCATAAAATTTATATTCTAACTTATTGAATTATAGTTTTTATAATTATTAGCCTAAACAAATTAAAATAAGTTGTAAAATTGCTTGATTACAAATTTTTATAAGTTGCTAAATGTAACGACCCGTATTTTCTAAATACATTCTCGGAATTCAATTTGCACTTTAAATCGATTTATGAATCTTGATATATTTTATCTCAAAATCTTATCGCGATTTTGAGGTGGCTGACTCCATAATATGGTAGAGAATTCGATTACGAATCCAACGCATCTTGAATCGAGTCAATCGGAGATCGGACGAATAAGTTATGACCGAAATACTCGCGAAGGTCACGTTTTACAAATTTTGCCAAAATTCCTCATAGAGACTGGTCCCCTTAGCTGTTGCAGATCGGTCAGGATTGAGCAGTGAGTTCCCATACCAGCACGCGATCGGTCCCCCGTGCCACTGCAGACCGGTCGAGATATTTCAATAGGCACAAATTTTTGGACGAGACCGGTCCCCTAAGCCGCTGTAGACCGGTCTCCTAGTGTAAATTTTCAGTTCGAATGTTTTAATGAAGGACAGTTTGGTCATTTCGCATAGGGGGACTATATATATCATTGTTCCAACGATTTTGGGTCAGCTTCCTCACAATTTGACCTAGCCTCTCTCTCTACCTCCATGGGAGCTCTCTCCCTCTTTCTCTCTAAATTTTGAGGGCCTTCCGAGCATCTCACGGAGTTCTTGCAAGCTTTAACGTCGTTCCCCACATCGAGGGCTTTCCGGCAACATAGGTGGTGAAGTCATCCTCTAAAATTTTTGGGTAAGTCATCCTTGAAAGATGTTTTCTCATGGTAGTTCTTTGGAGACTTTGATTCCCTTTGACATTGTCTTTCCGTATTTGTGCATAGGATCATCACGACTAGGGTTTCCTCCATTGTTGAAGATTGAGGTAAATGTGCTTCTATCTTATGTTTGTGTGATTGTGTTAGGTCACCTAAATGATTTTCAAGAATTAAAATCAAAGAATTTCTATAAAACCCATGTTTTGGAAATCAAGAAGGAATCATGTTTGATTAAATGAAATTGGAATCATTCTTGCATTGGAATTGGTAGTTCTTGGTGGATGTGAGGAGGTATGATAGTCAATTTGATGTCTAGGACTTGTAATTATATTGTTGAAGTATGATGAAAATTGGGGGTTTTGTCCTAAGAATCTAAATTAGTGGAATTGAGCGGTGATCTTGTGCCTGCTAGGTATTTGGTACAATGCCCGAGGGGCTTATGGGTATAATTCATGATTCTGTAGATTTGTTAAGTCTTGGTTAGGCCCTTGTGTGTGGCCTTAGATGAATGGGTGATGAGTTATGCAATTAATTAGGTATCATTGGTGACTAAGACCCTTGTGTGCACTTGTGCACTCTAGGTGTTTGTTGAAATACCATAGTAAAGAGGATTAGGTATCGATGTGTGAACTCGTCACAATTGGATTGAGAATTCATCCCTACGATGTAGTACCCTTGGATTAGGTTGGTTGGATGACTAGACTTGTGGTTTATGTGTTGATGTGTGAATTCATCACACCTAGGTGGGAACTCGTCCCCTTGAAGTGAATTCATCACTAGTGTTGGGAAACTCGTTCCCTTAGATTGAATTTGTCAATCTCTTCAATTCACCTATTAATCAACCAACCAAAAGAATGTGTTTGTGGTGCGTGGATGACCAAACGATATGGTCC
>NMUG010001027.1:0-19230 GCA_002855965.1 Monotropa hypopitys
AACGTATGTTCTGTCGTACTGTTAAGACCCCGCGCTGAAGGTTCTGCCGTGCAGACATACCGCCGGGCTGATCACATAGGCCTCCCATCCGCGTAACCCACCCCGCGCACTATCTCAACCGCACTGTCCGGTTTAGCTTTCTCAGCCCACACCTCATCGCGGCAAAGGCAATTACCTGCGCGGCTGATATGTCACCTCGGCAATGGTCTCAGCCTTAAACTTCATATCATCTGTCTTAACTAGACTATCCATAATCCGATAAACATATCCCTAAATAGGTTCTCCTCCTTATTGGACATGTTACCAGCTTATCATGGATTATCTAATCAACAAGGTCAATAATCTCAAGAGATACAAGGCACGGATGTCTTAATCTCATTGAGATGACCTTATCCGCAGTATCAATCAAGAAATTATGACACTTTTATCAGACTGAGGACTGTTAACAACTTTGCCGCACTGAATCTCATCTTCTATGGCTGATTCTGTGCTGCCACGTGTTATCCATATTTTACCCTACCACATAGTATTTGGTACTTTTCTATAGTTTTTATCCCTTTAGGGGTTTCCTACGTATATCACGTGTTTATTGTTTTGGTTTGATTTGCGTTCATTATTTTTTCTTGGTTTATTATTTGTTCATTTAATCATAAATTAAAGAAAATTTGATCTGGGAAAACTTAAGAAATAAGTTAAGTAAAAAGGTAAGCTTTCAATGGGAACTTATCAATCTTACATATGGCCATAAAGTTATCGGAGTAAAGTGGGTCAACAAGGCCACGAAGAACGCTCAAGGAGAAGTTCAAAGTTACAAGACAATGCTCATGGCTAAAGGCTACAAGAAAAAGAAAGACTCAAGAGTTCGAGATGACATACATTGGAATCATGGCGCACTTTCTTAGAATTGAAGTTGCTCAAAAGAAGGATATGGAATCTTTATTTGTCAAACTGGATATGCCAAAGATGTACTCAAGCATTTGGGTATAGAGACATGCAATTCAGTGACTACTCCAATGGAGAGGGGTAGAACTCAAAATAAGTGAGGTCACATATGTTGATCTGACATATTTCAAGAGTGTGGCTGAGTGGTAGTTATCTGGGACCTAGTAGTATGCTCCTCCTCTATGTTTCAGGATCGAAACCCCTTAGAAACATACTTTCCTTTGGGCCAGCCACACAAAGCTTTGCTCTAGCTATAAGCAGGCCCTTCGATAGCTGGTACCGAGATTGGTTCCTCCAGGATTAGTCGTGGTGCGCGTAATCTGACTCGGACACCTGATTTATAAAAAAAGAAGCTTTCCCGAACTGACATGCACAAGGACGAACATTCTTTTGTAAGATTTCTTCATGTTTTGTAATCATTGTGTTTTGAGAGTGTATCAATAAAATTCGAGGTGTGTTTTCATCTAAATTGATATTCCTTTTCATCCATGAGTTTTTGTCTAATATTTTTATTAGAATATTGTTTTGTTTTTATTTATTTTTCTCATTTGTTAATTTTGCATCATTTTTTTGTGAATTATTGATTTGTCTCAAGGAGAGATTTTTAAATATATATATAAAGTAAACTTTAAAAAGTTGGAAAAAAAAATTATTTAAAAATATTTGTCTGCTTTGATTTATTTGTCTTTTTTAAAACTTTTTATTATAATTTTTTATTTATTCTAGCCAAAACGAATTGATAATCTACAAAAATTGAATGCAAAATTGAATAAATATAATATAAAAACTAGAAAAACTAACTTGGCCTTTATCATTTATATATCATCACAGGTGGGCGAACTCTAGGGCTGCACATCGGACGGAACGGAACGGAAAAACTCATTTCGGAATTCGGAACTAATTTTTTCGTTCCAATTTCGGAACTAATTTTTTCGGAAATGTTATTTCTTTTCCAATTTCGGAAATTTCGGAAATTTCGGAAATTTCAGAATTTTCGGAATTTTCGGAAATTCAAACTTTTTAAAAAAATTCGGAAATTTCGGAAATTTTTCTCAATTTTGGTTAAATTTTCAAATTTTTTTTGTAATTCTGAATTTTTTTGCACTAGAAATTCGAACAATGTCTTCTGATGAAAAAATGATACAATAATCTTGATATAAATGCAGATTAAAGAGTATAATATCAAACTTTTTTAATATTCGCAAACTTTAAAGTTGTCATATGATTGATCGTTATAAATTTAATCTTCTCACTTACAACTACAAAAAACATAAATATTAATTAAAATTTTTCATACAAATATCAATACATGTTTAAAATTTGTTGGGAAATTAATCAAAATCTATGATTGGAAAATTTTCGGATTTTTTTTGGAATTCGGAATTACCAAAGTATGTTCCAATTCCGTTCCAACTTTTTCGGAAAATTCGGAATTCAGAATGAAAAAAATCATTCCAAAATCGGATCGGATTTTCGAAAATTTCGGAACATCGGAAAAATGAACAGCACTAGCGAACTCTCCTTCAGTCACATACGTGCAAATATTTGATGAGGTAAAGTTAATTTCTTGACCACCAATTGATTTAAAAGCTAGCAGATTTCTTTTGTCTGGTACAAAGTTTAAGGAAAATAGATAGGAATAAAACATTATTTCCATATATAGTATAGAGCATCTACAAGTGTGCTTTTTGGACACTTTTTGTCGTTTCATTCTTGCACTTTGCAATTACTGTGGACTTCTTAGATTTAGAGGTGTCAAACATTTCTCGCGAGTATGTTAGTGTGCGGGCTGAAATACTCATCCGCAGTCTTCGCCGATAAATACCTGAATATCTAGTTTTCTGAACACCTTGTTGAATTGCTCTTATTTTTTCTGTCCATGCACGCACAAAAAACGGTTAAAGTACCTCCTGCCTCTAGCGGTCGGAAGACTCTCCGATGTCTAAGTTAGTCCTCGATAAAAAAAACTGAAGATAAATGCAAGAAGAGTTTTGAGAGCAAAATAACAAGTACCGTTCTCCAGTCGTGGGACTCCTGCTTATATACTCCTGTCTTCCATGTTACCAGTTTCTCGCTGGAAATGAGGTCTGCATGGGACTTCTCGTCTCTTTTTCTTGATTTTGTTACAGCTTGTCAGTTGTCTGGCCACATTCTCCGACAAGAAAGAATGTCGGCACGTCTTTTCACTGTTCTAGTGACTTTGAATATTCTTTCGGAAAGGGGGAGTCTGACATGTGTGCCATCCATCGTCCATTGGCTCATTGACACTTAGATATCTTGTCTGCCACCTTTTCCCACACTGTTCTATTGGATGCCGCGCTGGATGAATGTAGGTCGCACATGACCAACCTAATCCGCACAACGGGCACTGCTTGTGTACGTGTCCAGCTATACCATATCTGGTCCGGCACATGCTGTTCTGCAAGACTGATCTCCATGCTGTAAGGATGTTAGCCGTACCTGGCCAACCTGATTCGTACAACATAGATACTAGACATGGCAAGTGACTAGTTGCATCTGTCATGATCCATCCTACACATCCCTGAACAGCTACCTACCTAACTACCAGGATGTTAGCCACACAGGCCCATCCTAATCCGTAATGCAGATGGTTGTTGGACACGTGGTTGGGCATATCAACTGAGATCTAGCACTGCCGCACTGAATAACTGGTCCCCGCACTGCCAGGATGTCTAGCCGCACTGGGCTGACCTGATCCGTGGTGCGAGGTTGCTAATGATGTGAAAGACTGGTGTCGATCTGCCAGGTGATGCTGGGATAATACAAATATGCCCTCGACACGTGGCTAATCTGGATTAACCCCACCACAATTGCCCCTAGCTCTAGCTACTTCAGCTGCACAGCAGGAGTGGACAGAGCTCACAGCACCCAAAACGCTGTCGTTCCACTTATCGGATAAAGCCTACTACCATTTCTGAAGAGGCGCCACATTAATTGCACAATTAATGCTCTAGGACCTACGCACTCTTTTTGAGGTAGACGTGGACCGTTGGAAATGACATTCCACGCGTGTCGTCTCTTCGATAAAAACACAGGACGTGTCTTTTAAATTCATTCTCATCTCTTCTTCTCGAATCCTCCGAGTTCTGTGCCTTCTGCAAAACCCTAATTCTCGCCTCGCCCTTGCTTCTTGTCTCATCCTTGCTGAGTAAGTCCTTTTGTTCTTCTTCCATCGCCATGTGTTTCTTTCGGTCTTTGGTTGATAGTCCTGCAAAGATTGCGGCCTTCTGGGCGGAGTATGGGATACTGGAGGATATCATTATTGCCCTTGCTCCTGCTGACTACGACAAGAGCAGGGCCGATAATAACACCCTTCATACCCCTGTCATCCAGATCGTTGAGACTGGAGTGTGATTCCCTTTGCACCCCCTTCTTCGCCATTTTCTGTGGTACCTTAACCTGAGTCTGATGCAAGTGGCGACCAACACAGCCCAAGCTATGATGGGCATCGCTGCCTTGAACCTGATAACCGGGTCGAGAATCGGCATCTGGGAGATCTTGTACCATTACACCATAAACCACATCTGGGGTGGTGTATGGTACCTAAAAGTCCGTGCAGATCAGGGCAAACTGGTCGAGCGGCTCCCTGACTCCACCAGAGGGGGCGCTGTTTCTTGATCGTGACTGGGAACTAGAAGTTCACCCCCAACTCGAAAAGTAATAATCTGATTTCTCGAAGAGACGGGGCCCCTTGTCGGTATTTCTCCTTTCCCTTTCCTTCTATTCTTTTTGCCGATTCTATGTTTTGACCGATTTTGACTTTTTGTTACCTTGTTGCTACATATGCTACCGTAACCCGGAACTCTCTTCACAATAAGTTCTACCAGAAGAGGGAGGTCAAGAATGCAATCAACTACATGAGCCCCACCGGGAAGTTGATATACAGGTCTATCGAGAACCTTCTAGGCTACGTGTCTCACTATCAGGGGTACCGTGGTGCGCTGCATCCTGTTGTCGACCTTGATATTGCACTTGCTGAGCTATCTATTCCTGCCGGCATCCTTACCGAAGACCAAGGGGTAACTGTTATTGAGCCTGGCATAATAAACCTCGAGGAGGGAACTGATTCTGAAGCTGCTGGGCCGTCCACTCGTGAACTGCCTCGTTGCACGCTCTTTGATTTGTGTGCTTGGGACGAAGAACCTAGGAAAGATATGATTGGCTGGAGCTTCACCAACATGTATGTTGCACGGCCCATTGGGAGGGCTTCCATGCCTCCCAAGGTGATTGACACATCTTCTGCTACTTCTCCCACTACACCTACTTCTTCTTCTCCTCCCGTACTACTACCACCTGCTGCCGCAGTGCCAATGTCCGAAGTTCCACCTCCTGCTCCTACCATTCCTGCTCCCACCGGTCATGTCCTCCGATCCTGCATGAGATCCAATGAGATTGGAGAGGCCCAGAGGCTGAAGAAGGGAGCACTCACCTGACCAGCCACTGGGAAGGCTAAGGTCGTGGAGCTCGCTAAGGGGGATAACATATGGTCCCCGGTGCTGACCAAGGATGATGGCAACCTGGTCACTATAGAAGACCATCTGTTGGACCCAGGTGCTGCCATCGGGCTGTTTCGAGACTTGATGTTGCCTCAAGATATGACTGAGGAGGCAGATACGAGCACAACGGCATTGGCTGCCAAGGCCTTCTCTTACACCATGAAGGTACTGAAAACTATGCTTCTTGAATTTTTGTAACTTTATTGCTTCTTACTTGTTTTCCTTCTTTTCAACAGGCCATACAATGCACCGTCGACCTCTCTGATCGGTACCTGAGCATCCAGCTAGGCTGCTCCTTGGAGACTGAGCACGCCAACAAGGCAATGGCTTTGGATAAAAGGACTGAGGAGAGGTTTCATCTGATGAACTCCAAGTATGAAGGCGTCTATGTTGCCCTGTCCCAGGAGAAAGAGAGAGAGAGACCAGAGTCTGAACGCCAAGCTGACGGAGGCTGACAAAAAGAATAAAGTCGCATTGGAGCTGGCGAGGATGGCTTCTCGGGATGAGATAGATCAGAGGGCCAAGGCATTTGAGGCCGAGAAGTCCGACATGGCAGAGAAGTACAAAGCCAAGACACAGGAGCTGGAGCGTGTCAAGGCGGCCTTGCTAGAGGACAAGGAGACTGTTGTCCAGACCTATTAAAAGGGTCGCAAGGCAACTGTTTAGGAGTACACTACTCAGTTCTACGAGCAGTTGCCTCAGCTTAAGGACCTCATCTTCGTGGAGATATGGCCGCTAGCTATGGATGCTTGTGGCGTGGCAGAGGACTCCTCTTTACGGAAGGATGTCCCTCTATCAAGCAAAGCCTTACTTGTCGAGTTGGCCGCGCTCCCTGTAGAAGGGACATGCCCTGAAGCTGCTACTACAGTTGTCGCGACTTCTGATCCTCCTCTTGAGGTTACATCTGATGCCTCTTCTACTCTGCCTTCTATCACTATTGATGTTGATATCCCTATTGCCGGTGTGCAGATAGTCGAGCATCCGGAGATAGTGCAGCTCTAGATAGGCTTTATGTTGGCCTTTCTTTTTCCTTCTTGTACTTCTTTCATGTACTTTTTCTGTGATGTACTAAAGACTTCTCTTTCTATTTAAACAATGGCTTCTTTTGCTTTATGCTTTATTTCTGTGTTGGTTAACTTTTTTTTTTGCAAACACGGGTGTCCTTGGGACATCCGTTCCCTTAAGGACCTTCCACTGCCGATCCATACTATGGTGAGGTGCTCTTGCAACCTTTGCTCCCTTAAGGACCTGTTCTCGTTGAGTTGCACTGCGGAGATAGTGTTATTGTTATTGCCTCAACCTTGGGTCATCTTGGGACTTCGTGTCCCTTATAAGATGACTTCATTGGTTATGGACCTTTGCGCGGCCTTGGGTTTCTCACCACATCTTTGAGGTCAGTACCTTGGGATTTCTGGTCCCTTGGAAGATTCTGTGTGAACCTTAGTCTAAGTTGTCAACTGGAGTCTCAGAGGGGACATTCGGGTCAGTGGACAAGTCTCATATCGCTTGGTGGATGTAAGTTGTATGTACTATAAATAATAGACCATGAACCAACCTTGTACAAGGCCTTTTAAAGCCGTACGGACGTCAAAGCCCATTAGAACATCCTAGTTAAGCGTGCTCATCCTGAATTAGTCCAAGGATGGGTGACCCTCTGGGAAGTCCACTGGGACTTGGTGGCCAAAGTAGACAATATTGTACAGGGAGGTGGCGGGTCATTATATATGGTATCAGAGCCTGTACATGTGGGACTGGAGGAGAATATTGACCCTACACGAAGACATGTGGTCTAAGTGGGGGAGATTGTGACACCCTAGTCTAAGGTGTCAACTAGAGTCCCAGAGGGGACATCCGGGTCAGTAGACAAGTCCCACATCGCTTGTTGGATGTAAGTTGTATGTGTTATAAATAATAGATCATGAACATACCTTGCACAATGCCTTTTAAAGTTGTGCGAGCGTCAAAGCCCATTGGAACATCCCAGTTAAGCGTGCTCATTCTTAATTAGTCCAAGGATGGGTGACCCCCTGTGAAGTCCATTAGGACTTGGGAGCCAAAGCAGACAATATTGTACAGGGAGGTGGTGGATCATTATATATGATATCAGAGCCTGCATCAACCAGAAATGTGGGACCGGAGGAGAATCTTGACCCTACATGAGGATGTGTGGTCTAAGTGGGGGAGATTGTGATACCCGAGTCTAACGTGTCAACTGAAGTCCGAGAGGGGACATTCGAGTCAGTGGACAAGTCACACATCTCTTGGTGGATGTAAGTTGTGTGTGTTATAAATAATAGATCATGAACATACCTTGCACAAGGCCTTTTAAAGCCATGGGGGCATCAAAGCCCATTGGAACATCCCAGTTAAGCGTGCTCATCCTGAATTAGTCCATGGATAGGTGCCCCCCTGGGAAGTCCATTGGGGCTTGGCAGCCAAAGCAGACAATATTGTGCAGGGAGGTGTCGGGTCATTATATTCTAACCTCAGGGCAATTATCCGAAGTATTCTCTGCTCGAGATCATTGGCATGTTCTAGTTTTGAGATCAGTTTTATGGGATTTCTGGTCCCTTGTAAGATTCTAATCTCGGGACAACTATCCTAAGCATTCTCTGCTCGGGATCATTGACCTGTTCTGGTTTCGAAATCAGTTCCTTGGGAATTTTGGTCCCCTGTAAAGTTCTGACCTCAGGGCAATTATCCTAATCATTCCTTGCTCAGGACCATTGACCTACTCTGGTTTCGAGATCAGTTCCTTGGGATTTCTAGTCCCCTGTAAGGTTCTGACCTCAGGGAAATTATCTTAAGAATTCTATGCTCGATCCATTGATTTTGTCGTAATTTCGAGATCAGTTCCTTGGGATTTTTGGTCCCTTGTAAGGTTCTGACCTCGGAAAGAAACTATCCCTAATATTCTCTACCCAGAACCATTTCCCCCTAGTAAGGAAGTAGAGGCCTTCTAAGTGTCTGCTTCCTTACTCCTTGCATGCTGCCGAATACAGGAAAATGGACTTGAGGAAGTTGGATTTTCATTGAATTCAAACAAGCTGATATATTGTTGTTATTACATCTTTTACTGAAAAAATTTCTTGAGGTTGGAGACATTTCAGGTGCACGGGATCTTGACTCCATCTAGATCTGTCAATCTGTATGCCCATGGCCTGCTTTCCTGATGACTTTGTAGGGACCTTCCCAGTTCGACCCGAGCTTCCCATCTGTTGGATCTTTGGTGTTGCCAAGGACCTTCCTCAGAACCAAGTCTCCAACTCCAAATTCCCTCGGATGAACTTTTCAGTTGTGGAATTTGGCAGGTTGTTCTTGGTAGGAGGCCATCTTGACAAGTGCCCTTTCTCTTTTTTCTTCTACTAGATCCAGTTATACGGCTAGAGCATTGTCATTTCCCCCCTTGTTCCACTAGATCTGTACGGATGGTGGGGATGCCAACCTCTAGTGGGATGAATGCTTCTGTTCCATAGGCTAGGGAAAAAGGTGTCTCACTGGTGGACCTCCTGGGCATTGTCTAGTAGGCCTAGAGGACTAGCGGCAACTCGTCGACCCATCTACCCATGGCCTTGTCCAACCTCTTCTTGATGTCATCCAGGATTGTCTTGTTGGATGCCTTAGCCTTCCCATTGTACTGCGGGTAGCTGATTGATGCATAGAAGTTCCTATTATTGTATGTTGAGCAGAAATCTTTAAATTTATCTTGGAATTGAGTTCCATTGTATGATCAATAGCATACAGAATCCCAAATATGGTGATGATTTTCCCCCAAACAAATTTCTTTGTATTGCGCTCAGTGATCTTGGCCAACGGTTCTGCTTCAATCCACTTGGTGAATTAATCTATCGTAACGAGCAGATACTTCTTCATTCCTTTGGCCTTTGGCATTGGTCCTACGATGTCTATTCCCCACTGAAAAAATGGCCATGGACTCATGAGAGGTGCTAAGTTCGCTGATGGCCATGGACTCCGACAAGAGAGATTGTCGGCACATCTTTTCACTGTTCTAGGGACTCTAAATATTCCTTCAGAAAGAAGGAGTCTGACGCGCGTGCCATCCATCGTCCGTTGGCTGATTGATACCTAGATCTCACTTGTAAGTTGGCTTGTAGAGTCACATTGTAGATGTCGGATCATTGCCTTGCATTGCCTCATGCATGTTGCTTACATTGTTCTGTACATTCACACACTCGTTCACACTAGCCTAGGACATGCTTGTTAATAGATATTTCCCTACTTTAGCGTGACACGCTCTTTTTTTTAAAAGGTTCTGCAGGTAAGACACCAATGTTGGAGGATCTTTAAGCTCTTTGAGAATTTGGAATGTTTTGGTGTTAACTTGTAGGTCTTGCATTATTTATTTTGAAATACCCGGGTTGTGGGTTGTTTTAACTTATGGTATGTAATAACTTAAACCTTATTTTTCCTTCTCTTCTAACTCTTCTGTGGTTTGAACTTATGACTTAACTTTTCCGCATTCACACTCGGATTTTATGAAAGTTTGGAATGGGATGTGTTGGTAGTTAGATTGATTTAGAAATTGTGATGAGCCTTGCTTGTTTCCCCATTTTTAATATAATTCAAAAAAAATAATTTGAAAATCCGGGGCGTGACAACTATGAAATTCACTCTCGGGGACACACCTTATTATGATTTGATCCGAGCACAATTTAAAAAACTCCGGATTCTCTCAAAAATAATACCTCACTTGTGTAAAGAAATGGTCCTTGTCGAACTTGGAACATGTTGAAGGAAATGCACTTGTAGCAAGGTAATTTATGATATGCGCATACCATGGAGAATGCACTTGGCTCACCACAAAAAGTTTCTCGTGGCACAAGTGTTCTCCGCCACGATCCTAGATAGGTGGTTGGCTAGAGTTTTCCGATCCCTTTTTATCTTGAATTTCAATATCAAACTCTTGTAGCAACAAAATCCACTGTATCAATCTCGGCTTGCTCTCTTAATTTTCAAGTAAATACCACAAAGCGGCATGATTGGTGTACACAATGATCTTAGAGCCAAGGAGATAGGACCGGAATTTATCCAATGTAAATACTAGCGCAAACATCTCTTTCTCGGTAGTGGTGTAATTTATTTGAGCTTCAGAGAGAGTTTTGCTTGCATAGTAAATTGCATTAGGCACACGATCAACCCATTGGCCAAGGACAGCCCCGACCGCATAGCCGGAGGCATCGCACATGATCTCAAAAGGAAGAGACCAATCGGGTGATTGGATAATGGGAGTCATGGACAACATACCCCTAAGGGTCTCATTAACACGGAGACACGTAGAATTGAATACAAAAGGAACATCCTTGGCAAGTAAGTCACAAAGAGGTTTGGAAATCTTAGAGAAATCCCCAATGAACCTTTGATAAAATTCTGCGTGTCCTAGGAATGAGTGGATGTGTTTGACTGTAGAGGGGGGAGGATGTTTGACAATAAGATCAACCTTGTCACAGTCAACTTCAATCCCCCTCTTAGAGACAATGTGTCCCAACACAATCCCCTCTTGAACCATGAAATGGCTCTTTTCCCAACTCAAAACAAGGTTGGTCTCCATGCAACGTTTCAACACACACTCGAGATTTTGGAGACAATCGTCAATTGACTCTCAAAATACGGAGAAATCATCCATGAATACTTCCAAAAAAATATCCACCATGTCCGAAAAAATAGCCATCGTACATCACTGAAAAGTAGTTGGTGCATTGCATTAGACAAAAGGCATACACTGTTAAGCATAAGTACCATACGGACATGTGAAGGTGATCTTTGCTTGATCCATAGGGTCAACGGCCACTTGGTTGTACCCAGAATAGCTATCCAGGAAACAATAATAACTTTGGCCCACCAACTTTTCTAGGATTTGGTCAATGAATGGCAAGGGGAAATGGTCCTTCTTGGACATGGAATTGAGCTTGCGGTAATCAATACACATGCGCCAGCCCGTAGTTTAGCATGTAGGCACAAGCTCCCCCTTTTCATTTTCGACCACAGTGATGCCCGACTTTTTTTGGAACAACTTGAGTGGGAATAACCCACTCACTGTCGGCAATGGGGTAAATGATACCTACAACGAAGAGTTTAACAGCCTCCTTCACCACAACTTCTTTTATTATTGGATTTAATCTCCTTTGCATTTCCCGCAAAGGGTTGGCATTTTCTTCACAATTAATACCGCGCATGCAAATAGAGGGGTCGATTCCCTTCAAATCATCCACGGACCACCCTATTTCCCCCTTATGCTTTTTGAGCACATCTATGAGTTGACCTTCTTGCAGTGAAGAGAGGTCGAAAGCAATGATAATAGGTAGGGTGTCATCGGGCCCCAAATAAGATGTACTTGAGTGATGTCGGTAAAGGCTGCAACTCAAGGGTAGGAGGTGAGTCAATAGATGGAGGAGTAGGAGTAGAAGCTAAAGATGGTAGTGGCTCAAAAGGAGTTGAACATGCAAGCACGTCCATCGGAGGTGTAAGTTCAAGCATAGCATTAACCACTACAATGTATTGATCAATATCAAACTCCTCATAGCTGAAATGAGCAAGACAAGCTTCTAATGGATCATCGGCTAGCATGTAAGGGAGAGCATCCCCTACGAACTCATGAATGACATCAGTAGAGTAGCATTGTTGCTCAACTTTTGGTTGGTGTGAGGAGCTATACATGTTCAAGCTCATTTTCATGTTGTCGAAGGACACTTCTATAACTCCAATCCTCATGGCAATGTTTGCATTGGTCGTAGCCAAGAATGGATGCCTCAGGATAACCAGTATTTGCACTTTCAAGCACGTAGGGTGTAATACCTGTTCCACATTATAAATAAATTTTATAAAAACAATTCAAGAATATTAGAAGTTGAAGTGGGAGTGAGGAAGGATTTTTAAGAGTATTTAAGTATTTTTATATATATATATATATGTTTATACATAAAATACCCAATTTATATAATAAGATTAGAGGGATGGCACACAAGGGTGAAAATAACTTAAGTAAAGGGGCAAGGAGGTAAAAATGTGTAAAAATCTGTGTTAGGGTTACATGGGAGACTAACTCATCATTATGTTTAGTCTTATTGAGTTTTGAGAGAGATTAGAGAGAAGAGAATGTGTTCTAAGAACAGATTGACGGATTCAAGGCTTTTGAGGAGAAATCTAAAGTAGATTACTTCTTCAACATCGTTCCTAACGTAAGTATGAATCTATCTATACATATTTTATCTTCATAACACTTCAGATTTGGGCTAGATCAAAGTTTGTATTTCTAATCTCGTTTTGGGGGAAAACCCATGTGTTTAGGGTTGATTCTTGGGAATTGATTCTAATTGAGAGTTATAAAAGAACCACAATCATGTATATTAAGACCTTAGATGTTAGAGACACTTTAGTATTGATGAATTTGAGGTTTTAAAGTGTTTGGATCGAGTTTGGCGAGGTTAGGTCGTTTTAGTCGAAAAATCACGTTCTGCAGATTTTGGTTCAGAGGGGAGAGGAACCGGTCGTGGGTCATGGCGCGACCGTTTGCGCTAGGGTCTGCCCATGGTCAGTTGGGGCGCAACCGATTGGAGTTTCAGGGCAACCGGTTGCGCTGGAGTCTACTAGGGTGCGACCGGTTGGGGAATCAAGGCGACCGTTTGGGCATAGGGATGCATAGGGCGACCAGTTGGGTGTTCTAGGGCGACTGGTTGGGCTGTGTTCTGTCCGAAAATTTTGGTTAAGTCCTTGGGAGTTGTAAATGACTAAATAACGTCATGTAAGGATAAGTTTTGGTACGTTAAGACGTGTAAAGGCTTGATTAATAATTTCTAATTTGCTTACCAACTTATAATTGCAATGTGGACTGAAATTGTAATTATTTTGGTAGGGACACTTGAGAAAGGCATTGAGGCATCACTCAAAGGCAAGGAGAAGGTTTGAACGACGGTATTTGGTGAGTGTACGTCTATGGTATCTTGAAAGTACTTTGCATGACTTTTAAAGTATATGCTTCCTAGTTAATTGTTTTGAAGGCATCTTTCACATGTTCTATACTATATTGAGTTTGAGATGTAATGGAAACATTCTTTTGTTTACAATGAATATACTTGGAAGTTCACTTCCTGCAGACTACACATTGAACGTGTGAGTGGTTTGATTTAAAAATGCATTGGGGGAATAGCATACTATAATATGTATATATGCACTTTAGAACGAAAAGTTCTTACAGACTACACGTTGGACGTGTGAGTGAGTTTCTCTTGGTAATACATTTAAAAGAGGAGTCATTCCCCAGATTGGTATCTTTGTGATACACTTGATGAGTGTGCTGGACACACGAACTATCACATATAGTGATAGCTATTTTGAGAAGAAAAATGAAAAGATGTTTCAAAAAATGGGCTTCGGCCATATACATATGTAAATGCATGGGTGCATGAGGTTGGGTGAATGTGTTTAGGGGTTGGACACTTGTTCTTGCAAAGTTACATTCTTGCATGATTTTATTTAAATTCTCTTGCAATTGTGAAATCAAAATATCATATTCACACTCTGCTTTCCTTGTGTTTTCTTGAATGCTTGAAAACTAGGTCTTGGAGCCAGCGGTCCACTACGTAGCTTGGAGTGGTAGTTTTAAAGCATAGCTTGGAAAGGATGGCTTTGAGGCGTAGCTTGAAGGAGTTGGCACTTAGATTGTGTACCAGGAAGTTTGGCTTAGAGAAATCATATTTCTCTTATCTTAGTACTTTTGCTCTTTCTTTTAGTATATGTTCTTTAGAAACATTTGTGGTATTTGTGGTCGTGTTAGATGGAAGACTATAGCATTGGGTTTTATATTCATACTTGATGTTAGTTTGATGTTTTGTTTTTAGACTTGATAACTCTTGGGTATAAATGTTAAGAAAAAATTTTATTTCCGCACAATTTTAGTATGTTTTGGTTAGGGACGTTACAACTTGGTATCAGAGCTTAGGTTATAGAATTCGTGTTAGGGACCTTGTATGGGAAATATTGTGGTACTTGAGGTGTGAGATTGAGGAAAGTAATATGATGGGTTGGAGTAGTGTTTTGGGACTATTGTGTGTCTTTGACACCTATGAGACTTGCCTCGAATTCTAATTAGAAGGATGCCTGATCAACGTCCCCTTCTAATGTGATGTCTTGGAAAGATGAATACAAAGCACAATATAACAAAGTGCTAGGATGTGGTTATGGTGGTGAGGAAGCTAGTAATGGACCTTGGGGTGTTAATTCATGTGCGTAGATATTTGAGGTGTGTACCTAATGTGTGCGTATTTGGCATCTAACTCTTGTTTCCACCGTGATTATTTCTTGTGTTGTGATTTTCAGAAAGGCAATGGAACAGAATAACCAAGTTCTGGAAGAGGAGGCAAACGTGAATGGAGGAAATCCTAGGGAAGGTGTCCCACCGGTGATACCAAAAGAAGCAAGAATGATGGCGGCCATAGCTTTATTGGCTGAGAATCAGAATGAGTTTATGCAGTGGAGGAATGAAAGGAATTTGGAGAGAGGTACAAATACTGGAATATTAGAGAGGTTTAAGAAACTATGTATGACTATGTTTTAGGGATCAAATGATCCCAAGATTACGGAGGGATGGTTAAAAGAAGTAGAGCTAGTGCTAGATACAATGGGGGTTGTAGGGGATCAAAGGGTGGTTTTAGACACTTTTCTTTTTAAAGGAGAAGCTAGAGATTGGTGGAACTTCGTTAAGAGGGCTGAGGGAGTACCGACACTTGATGCGAAGTTCACAGAATTGTCTAAGTATGCACCGGATATGGTAAACACTGAGGAAAAGTGATGTACAAGATTTAGAATGGGGTTAGCCAATTTGGTGAGTTCGAGGATGTTACCATTTAGATAAAGAAATTTTGCGAATTTGGTAGACATGACCAAGAGAATGTAGTCGGACATTCAATCATTTCGGGCAAGAGAGGAGAATAGGAAAAGACAGAAATTTGACCAAAGTGGGAATTCGAAAGGGAGTGGTTTTAAGAGAGGAAATTCAAATTCGGGCTTTAGTAAGAATCGGGGTAGTAGTGGTAATGGGAGCCAAAGGAGTGTGTGGAATGGGAAAAGAGAAGAGAGTGTTAATCGACCTGCAGGGTCTAATGGGAACGACTTTTCAAGAAAGTGTTTCAAGTGTGATTCGCCGAATCACATGGCTAGATATTCTGATGCAAATGTGACTAAGTGTTTTAGATGTGGTGGTTTGGGGCACAAGTCATTTCAATGTGAGCAACAACCGATGCAAGGCCATGCAGTTTCAGTGGGAAGTGCAACGGGGGTTACAAACAAGAACGCAGCAGGGCAGGCATCACATGGCAGAGTTTTTGCATTGGACAAACAAACGACTCATGCGAATCCAAACAAGGTGACAGGTACAATCCATATTTGTAATTTATATGCTTATTTCTTGATAGACTCGGGTGCTACTCATTCCTTTGTATCGTCTACCTTTGGCATGTGTATGTGTATAACTTTGTTACTACTTGATCACACATTACTTGTGTCTACACTTATGGGGGATGTACTTGCACTACATTCGTATTATCCGGATTGTGATATATGTGTGGAGAAAGAAACTTGGAAGGTAGATTTAATAACTATAGCTATTGCAGACTTGGATGTAATATTGGGGATGGACTTTTTGTTTACTTTTTATGCTACTATAGACTGTGTGAGAAAAGAAGTGATTTTTCGAGTTTCGGGTAAAACAGAAGTAAAGATTTGTGGAGATAGAGTGGAGACCCCTAGTTGCATTATTTCTTATTTGAAGGCCATGTCGATGTTGAGGAAAGGATGTTCGGGATAATTAGCATATGTGATGGATTCGGAGAGCAAGTCAAGTGAGATTGTTGATATTCCAGTGGTGAGAGAATTTATTGATGTTTTCCCTGAAGAGTTGCCGGGGGTAGTGTCGGATAGGGAGATTGAGTTTACGATTGAGTTGATACCTGGTACAAGTCCAATTTCGATTGCATCTTATAGAATGGCACCCGCATAATTATATGAGCTTAAGGTTCAACTTAAAGAATTGATAGAGAATGGTTTTGTGAGACCTAGTGTATCACCTTGGGGAGCGTCAGTTTTATTTGTGAAGACAAAGGATGGGACCATGCGAATGTGTATAGACTATAGACAGTTGAACAAAGTTACAATGAGGAAAAAATACCCGTTACCTAGAATCGATGATTTATTTGATCAACTACAAGGCGCTTCTATGTTTTCCAAGATTGATTTGCATTCGGGTTATCATCAATTGAAAGTGAGGGATGTAGATGTTGCTAAGACCGCTTTTCGCACTAGATATGGACATTACGAATTTCTAGTTATGCCTTTTGGGTTGACCAATGTGCCTGTGGTATTTATAGATTTGATGAATCTAGTATTTCAACCCTATTTAGATTCCTTTGTGATTGTTTTCATTGATAACATTTTGATTTATTCACGGTCTAAAGAGGATCATGAAGAGCATTTGAGGTTGGTGTTGCGAAAGTTAAGAGAGAAACAACGTTATGGCAAGTTTCGTAAATGTGAGTTTTGGTTAGAGAAAGTGGTATTTTTGGGTCATATCATTTCTAAAGAGGGAATTTCTGTGGACCCTAAAAAGATTGAAGCAGTGATGAATTGGGGAGGCCTACTAGTATTACCGAGATTCGTAGTTTCTTGAGTTTGGCTGGATACTATAGAAGATTCATTGAGAGTTTTTATTCCATAGCCTCGCCTATGACTAGATTAACCAAAAAGGGGGTGAAATTTGAATGGTCAGATGAATGCGAGTCTAGTTTTCGGATCTTGAAAGATAAATTAGTTACCTTACCTATTTTGATGATTCTATAAGGAACAGAGGACTTAGTGATTTACAATGATGCTTCACTTTATGGTTTGGGGTGTGTTTTGATGCAGCAGGGTATAGTTATTGCTTATGCTTCTAAACAATTGAAAAATCATGAAAAGAATTATCCTACCCCTGATTTAGAATTGGCAACCATATTTTTTGCTTTGAAACTTTGGAGACACTACTTGTACGGGGTAACTTGCGAGATTTTTACGGATCACTAAAGTTTGAAGTACCTTTTTACTCAGAAAGATCTTAATTTGAGGCAATGTAGATGGTTGGAATTAATCAAAGATTATGATTGTAGCATTCATTATCATTCGGGGAAGGAAAATGTAGTAGTGGATGCTTTGAACAAAAAATCAATGGGATCTTTGAGTGGTTTGACTTGTGCACGAATTGAAAATTTTGATGAAATGAAAGGTTTGGGAGTTGATATGGCAGTTGGAAAAGAAGGACTCTCTTAGCAACACTTGTGGTGAAACCTTTATTTAAAGAACAAATTAGAATTGGACAAGGGCATGATGTATTTTTGGAGAATGTCCGTCAACAAATATTATTGGGAGAGAAGTCTGAGTTTGTTATTTGGGGTGATAGCATGATAATGTTTAGGGATCAAATGTGTGTACTAGAGGACATGGAGCTTAGAAGGAACATTTTAGAGGAAGGGCACAATTCTAGATTTGCTATGCATCCGGGAGCAACAAAAATGTATCGTGACTTGTGAGAAAACGTTTGGTGGAGAGGGATGAAGCGAGAGATTGTTGATTTTGTGGCCAAGTGTCTTACATGTTAGAGGGTAAAAATTCAACATCAAAGACAGGGAGGGCTAGTTCAAAGTTTACCAATACCTGAGTGGAAGTGGGAACATGTGACGATGGATTTTGTTGTGAGATTGCCAAAGTCTAAGGGCAATTACGAGTCTATTTGGGTGATTGTGGACCAGTTGACGAAGTCGGCTCATTTTCTTCCAGCGAGGACTTCTTTCAACATGGACCATTATGCAAGAATCTATATTAAAGAGATTTTTCGATTACATGGTGCACCGGTGTCTATTGTGAGTGATCGAGATCCAGGATTTACTTCGCGATTGTGGCCAAGTTTACAACAAGCCTTGGGTACTTCATTAAAGTTTAGTACTGCTTTTCATCCTCAAACAGATGGACAATCGGAAAGAACTATTCAAATACAAGAGGATATGTTGTGATCATGTGTGCTTGATTTCCGAGGAGGTTAAGATGATTATTTACCGTTGATAAAATTTTCATAAAATAATAGTTTTCAAAGTAGCATTGGGATGACACCATTTGAGGCTCTATATGGTAGAGGTGTCAGACACCAACATGTTGGAGCGAAATTGGAGAAAGACAATTTTTGGACCGGAATTATTGCAAGTAGCATTGGATGGGGTTAGTCTAATTCGAGAGAGGTTGAAAGTTGCTCAAAGACGACAAAAGAGCTACGCGGATAATAGAAGAAGAGAGTTGGAGTTCGATGTTAGTGACTATGTGTTTTTGAAGGTGTCGCCATGGAAGGGAGTTGTACGGTTTAAAGGAAAAGGAAAGCTAGCACCTAGATATATCGGTTCATATAAGATCATGGAGAGAGTTGGGGCTACGCATATCGTTTGGCATTGCCAGTGGATCTATCACGACTTCATAATGTGTTTCATGTTTCTATGTTGTGGAAGTATGTCAATGATCCAACTCATGTTTTGCAAGAGGAACCTTTGAAATAGATGAAGATTTGTCTTATGAAGAAAAACCGGTAAAGATTCTTGATTTCAAAGAGCAAGTGTTATGTTCTAAGGTGGTGCGATGGGTCAAAGTTTTGTGGAGAAACCATGGTATTGAAGAGGCAACTTGGGAAGGCGAGGAGAGCATGCAGAGGTATTATCCACACTTATTTTCAAGTATGTTTTAAAAT